>CAUYON010037417.1:0-43598 GCA_963573935.1 Arctocebus calabarensis | reverse complement strand
GGGACTACAGGCGCCCGCCACAACGCCCGGCCATTTTTTGGTTGCAGCCGTCATTGTTGTTTGGCGGGTCCGGGGGCTGGATTCGAACCCGCCAGCTCAGGTGTACGTGGCTGGCGCCTTAGCCCGTTGAGCCACAGGCGCTGAGCCGCAATGTTCCATCTTATAGCTATATTTTTTAAATCAAATTCTCTATTGTCAAACATATAGGTTATTCCAACCATTCTTAACCACAAAATGTCTGTGATAAAAAATTTACAGCTAATTGTTCATCCAACCTCAAGATTACAGTATTTTCTTAGAAAGTCATTTTTTTTTTTTTTAAAGACAGACTCTCACTATGTCACCCTCCATAGAATCATCTAAGCCTAAGAGCTGGAGGTTCATGGCTCACAGCAACCTCTAGTTCTTGGGCTTAGGTGACTCTCTTGCCTCAGCCTCCCAAGTAGCTGGGACTATAGGTGCCCACCACAATGCCTGACTACTTTTTTTGTTGCAGTTTGGCCGAGGCTGGGTTCGAACCCACCACTCTCTGTATATGGGGCCAGAACTCTACTCAATGAGTCACAGGCACCACCCTAGAAGTCATTTTTAAAAAATAAATATGCATGTATATTTGTTCTGCTTGGAGTTTGTTGAGATATTTGAATGTGTAAATCCATGTTTTTCTTCAAATATGGAAAGTTTTTGGTCATTATTTCTTCAAATAACTTATTTGCTCCTTTCTTTCTCTCCTCTCTTTCTAGGATTCCATAACAAATGCATTAGTCTACTTAACGGTGTTCTACAAGTCCCTTAGGCTCTATTCGCTCTTATTCATTTTGTTTTCTCAGACTTGATAATTTAAAATAACCTCTTTTCAAGTTTGCTGATTCTTTCTTCTGCCTATTGAACCTCTCTAGTGAATTTTTCAATTGAATTATTTTATTTTTCAGCTCCAGAATTTGTTTGGTTTTAAAAATACAGAAATGCATGTTTTTAAAAAGTATACACAAAAAGTGTATACACTTTTTGGCACCCCCTGCACATAATTTACATCTCTTTCTTGATATTCTATTTTTTCATACATTATTTGCCTGATGCCATCTAGCTTTTTGTCCAAGTTTTCTTTTAGCTCTTTGAGCATATTTTAAGATAGTTGTTTTGAAGTCTTTGTCCAGTAAGTTTGATGCTTGTGTCTATTTAGGGACAATTCCTGAAGATTTATTTTGTTCCTTTGAATGGGTCCTATTTCCCTGTTTCTTTGTATGCTTTTGTTGAAAATTGGCATTTGAAATATCAGCAACTTCTTCCAGTCTTTGCAGACTGGTGGATAAGATGTTTACTAATTGGCAGGACATGTTCTGATCAGCCCGGCCTAAAGGCTTAAAGTTTAATCAGGCTTTTTCTGAATACATGTCTTGCTTCAGCCTTTGTCTGTAATTTTCCCCCCAGTTTCTACATACACATGGTTGCTTTTTAAATGTCTTAATTTTCCTAGGATTCACATCCTTGTTTCTTCTCTGGGCTGTTCTATTGTATTTCTCAATTAGTAGGATTGAGGTGTCTGCAGGTCTGTAGTTCCTTTATGGTTTTCATGAGCCATGCTTATTGCTTCCTAGATCCCTACATTGAGATCTAGGTTGTGCTATTTTGGGTTACCTGTGCTCCAAATTTCGATGTCATATAGACCACCCCCTCAGGCAGCCTGGAGGCAGGTTAGATTATTGAAAATTAGGTCCACTTCGCTCCCTCTGATTCAAGAAAGGGAACTGGGGCATGGAATGTTGCTTCCATCAAACCACACTACATCACATTGGGGGTAAAGTAAGAATGAGTACAAAACACCATAAAATTTCATTTCATTTGAATGTGGATTTTTCTTTATTAGGCATTTCTTTGGTTCCTCTAGACTTCTGATTGATTTTCAGACCTCCTTAAATATAATTTTAGCCAGTCTCTAATTGTTTATTTAATATTTCTATGAGGGAATGAGTGCCTGGAACTTGCTAGTCAGACACCTTTCTGATGTCACGCCTGAGCATATATAGTTTTAAGGTTCTTAATAAAATTAGATGTTTTGAGGAATTTAAGAACTCTTTGTCCTTTGATGATCTCTTTGATGTATGGTGCTGAGTAAACTAGATATCCATATGCAGAAGAATGAAACTAGACCCTTGTTGCTATATATACAAAATCAAATCTAAGAGCTGAAACTATGAAACTACAAAAATAAAGCATTGGGGAAATGCTTTAGGAGATTGGTCTGGGCAAGGACTTCTTAAGTACTATCCTCAAAGCACAGGCAACCAAAGCAAAATTGTGCAAACAAGGTCCCATCAAGCTAAAAAGCTTCTGCATAGCAAAGAAAATAATCAACAAGTGAAGATACAGCCCACAGAATGGAAGAAAATATTTGCAATCTGACAAAAGATTAATAACAAGACTATATAACATAAGGAGCTCCACCAACTAAATAGCAAAATAAATCAAATAATCAAATGAAAAAATGAACAAAGAAACTGAATAAACATTCAAAAGAAGACATATAAGTGGCCAAGGAGTATATAAGCATCATTATTCAGAAGAGAAATGCAAATCACAACTACAATACCATCTCACCCAGTTAAAATGGCTTTTATCAAAAAGAAAGGCAACAACAAATGCTGGTGAGGATGTGGAGAAAGGGGAATCTTAGTACACTGTTGGGAATGTAAATGAGTGTAACTACTATGGGGAACAGTATGGAAGGAGGTTCCTGCTGTGCAGCCCGGTTCCTAAGAGGCCACACACTGGTACAGTCCATGGCCTCAGGGGTTGAGGACCACAGAATTAAGACATATTTGAGAGCTATATTATTATTCACTTAATACTTTTCATCTAAGTCATCTCCTTTTTGTTCAAATAAATTATCTCAAGAAAACGTTCTATCAATTCCACAAGTGGAAAAGCGGTATTATTTATAGTATATCAAAGTTACTTGTTTTTTAAAAAAGAAAACCAAACAATGATGTGATTTCTAAGTGAATGCTGTTGTTCTCCCAATCCCAACCTCTGCCTCTGAATGAACCCCCAGCAACTCTCATTTCAATAGAGCTGGTTTAATTTTGTGTGATTTATATCTGGGAGGGTCCTCCTCAGCTAACAATGTTGATCCCGCTGTTGACAAATAACTAAAAGTATCTGAATCCCAATCACATTAATAGATTTGAAGGTGCTTTCATGAGGTTAAAGCAATGGAACTTCTGGCTGGAGGTTAGCTTGCCTGAAGGCATCCACTTCATTTGAACCCAAGGAAGAAAGTGTCTCCATGCTGTAGAAATGAGGGCATCTATTGTTGGTATAGTCTCTTCTGTACACAGATCTTAGGATCTTTGGGGAGAAAGGTTTTATGGAAAAAGAAAAATCCCTCAATCCATCAAGGAGAATTTTTCTTCTAAATGAAGCCACTGTCAGAATATTTCAGAATGGCTGGTGTGGTCACCAGCCCTTTACTGTCACTGTGGCTGTGGGTGGGAAGGGAGAGTGTAATACCCCACGGTCTGCAGGGGGAACTTTTTCACCTTCGCCTTTATATGGATTTGGGAAAATGAAGTCATTCATCCAGTTTGCACAGTTGGCCAGGGAAAAGCTGGGCTGGGAACCCAGGCTAGTCTAACCACTGCTTTGCATGGCCTGCTGTTGAGGGATTCCAGGAGGCAGTGAGTATCCCTGGCAGGGATGCAACTGGAGTGACAGCATAGGAGAGAACTTTCGAGAACAGCCTGAGCAAGAGCAAGACCACGTCTCTACTAAAAATAGAAAAACTAGCTTGGTGACATAGCAGGGACCTGTAGTCAGCTGCTGGGGAGGCTAAGCCAAGAGGATCGCCTGAGCCCAGGAGATTAAGGTTGCTGTGAGCTATGATGATGCCATGGCACTCTACCTTGGGTGACAGAGAGAGACTGTCTAAAACAAACGAACAAAAAAACCACTCAATACTTCTGGGTATCAAGCAAAGCTGAATGATTCTGACCTGTGCTTCATAAACTGGTTTTAGGGGACACTCTTTGCTCCTTGTGGAGCTTAAGCTCCAAACTTTATTCGGCAACTCAGATACCTCTAGCCTGGGACCCCTTGATCCTTAGATTGCTCACGTCTCTATATTTGGTGTGGTCACTTATGTCTCCTCAAGGAGTTCTCAGGAGAGAGAATAGACCAAGGTGTAGATAGGGATGAGTGTCATGTGTGAGGCATGGAGACAATGGGGTAGGTGGCTGAGCTGGTGCTGGTTGACACCATGGAATCTGCCTTTGGGTACAAAGAGGGAGAGCCTTTTCCTCTGGAGCCTGTGAATGGCCTTCAGTGTCATTTACCTTTAGTTACATTTTCATTTGAGCTAGAGATTTAAGTAATAAAAATTACTGCCATAAATGGAGTGGCTACTGTATCCCAGGCACCAGAATGGGGCTGTCAGAGTGCATTTCTTCAGCCAATAATAATAAAAGCCATAGAGGATAAGAGTTATCCATTCCACATCCATCCAGATGGTTATTATCCAAACAAAACACAACAGAAAATAGCAAGTGTTGGTGAGGATGTGGAGAAATTGGAATCCCTGTCCATTGCTGGTGGGAAAGTAAAATGGTGCAACCCCTGGGGGAAACAGTATGGCTTTTTGTAAAAAAATTAAATATAGAATTATCACATGATCCAGCAATTCCACTTCTGGGTATGTACCCCAAAGAATTGAAAGTTGGAACACAGACAGATGTTGGTACACCAATATTTATAGCAGTATTATTCACAATAGCCAATAAGTGGAAGTGACCCAAATGAATGAATAAACAGTGTGTGACATATACATGCAACAAAATTTTACTAGGCTTTAAAAATGAATTAAATTCTGGTACATGCTGCTGTAACACGGATGAACCTTGATGACACGATGCTAAGTGAAATAAGCCAGACATAGAAGGATAAATTTTGAATGATCCCACTTATGTGAACTACGTAGAACAGGGAAATTCGTAGAACAGTAGGTATTGTTTGATGGGTACAAATTTTCACTAGGGGAAAATATAGTCCTGGAGATGGATCATGGTGATGGTTGTACAACAATGTGAATCTACTTAATGTTACTGAATTTCATACTCAGAAACGGTGGAAATGATAAATTTTATGTTATGCATATCTGACCATAATAATGTCTTCAACAGGCATTTACTGACCATCTAATGCATGTTAAGCACATTCGCCCTCATCATGTGCTGGGGGCTTGGGCAAGTCTCAAGGACTCACATGTAGCAGGGGGTGGGGCAGAGTGGGAATGGAGGTGTTGGGTGGGACAAGGACATTGCAAGGCAGTAGGTCATGAGGCTGAGGAAGGTGGAATTGAGAGGGAAGTGGAGAATCACTCCTAGGTGAGGAGACAAGGAGTTGGGGTGAGGGTGGGGGTTACAGAAAGGATGGGTAGGATTTTTAAGTGGAGTTGGAGAGAGAGAGAGGATTCCAGGAGGAGGATACAATGTTAACACGGCAACAAACGGGAATATCAATAGTGCTTACTCTATGCTAAGTGTGTACTTGAGAATATTGGGACCAGATCTTCTTGGACCTTCACCACAGGATAATAAGGTGAGCACTGTTTCAATAACTGAATGAACTGGCTCCTGCTTGTAATCTTTAGCACTCTGGGAGACTGAGGCAGGTGAAGTTCAGGAGCTCAGGAGTTCAAGACCAGCCTGAGCAAGAGCAAGGCCCATCTCTACTAAAAAAGAGAAAACCAGTCATGCATTGTGGCAGGCACCTATACCCGGGAGGGTGAGGCAAGATCACTTGAGCCTAAGAGTTTGAGGTTGCTGTGAGCTATGATGCCATGGCATTTTACCCAGGGCAACAGAGTGAGACTCTGACTTTAAAAGAATAATAATGATAATTGAATGAACCAATTTGTATTCTCTTCTTTCTGTTCCAAAAGGAATTGGAGAAGGAGCAGCAAGTGGGAATCTTTATGGATCAGGTGAGGGGGCAGGAGGCTGGGGTGGGGTCGGGCAGACTCAGGCATGGTGGTGTTCAGTGTTGCTTATTATGAATGCTAATCAGTGTGGTAGCGAGCCTTAAAGATGGCTCCCAGTGACCCCCATGTCCTGGTCTTCATGCTCTAGAGCAGGAGTTCTCAAGTTTCCTAATGCCGCTAAGTATTTTCATTGTTAAAAAGGGGTCACGACCCACAGGTTGAGAACCGCTGCCCTAGAGGATTCCCCTGTCATACTGAATGACCAGTGTAACCAAGAGGAACTGGGGAAATGATGGTGTGTTACCTCCATGGCCAGGACATATAAGACTTCTGTCTAATTTCCACTTGGATCACTTGCTCTGGAGGCAGTCAGCTGCCATGTTGTGAGGGCACTCAATCAGCCCCATGGAGAATTCCACATGGGAGGATTTGAGGCCTCCAGCCATGTGGTCTTCAACCATGTGAATGAGCCCTCTTAGAAATGATTCTGCAACCCCAGTGAACCCTTCAGATAACTGCCACCCCAGCTGATGACATGGCTCATGAGAAACCCCTGGACCAATATCACTCTAAATTCCTGCTCTCAAATTCCTGACCTAGAGAAATTATGTAAGATAAGAAAGATTGATTATTTGTTTAAGCCACTGTACTTTGGGTTTAGAAATGTAATTTTTAGACATGTATATGTAATAAATAGCTAATGCAATAACCAAAATAACTCATTCTCTGGCTTCTGTCTAGACAGTAATATTTCTTTCAGAATGAAAAAAAAATGCATGGATCTTTCTTTGATAGTTGAACTTTGAGTTTAAGGAATATTTCATGTCAATGAGGCTTAGAGGAAGCTCAAAGAATGGTTCTTACATGCCAATACTGCGTTCTTCTGTGCCTGAAGACCTTCCCATGGTTTCTTTCACCCTTGGCCACCAGCTGCCTCCCATAGATGGGGTGGTGTCCTCTGGCTGAGAAGAAACTTTGGGGTTCAGAGAAAGGCACCCACAGAGAAAGGATACTATATAAAGCTGGGTAGAGGTGGGGGGAGCAAAGAAGCTTCTTTCCTTTCTGGAGCTACAGGTGTATTCCTCCAAGGCTCCCTGAGCCCACCTGCCTGGCCACCCTCTCACTGGCCTGTGAGTTCCAGGGGTAGTGGCTGAGTCTCGCAGTCTCTATCGTCCCTGTCCTACTGTGTTGAGCACATCTCGGTGACTGTGGACCCAATCGGACCCTGGTGACGGACAACCTGGTAGTTAGCAGTTATTTTGCTGTTATAAATAAGGCTGCTTTGAATGTCTACTTGAACATTTTGTCACGGGTATCCATGGGGTAAACTCCTGGCGATGGAGACCTACATGGGTTGCTCTAGTTTTAACTTCCTGAAGTTGGGGAGACACCCCTACGGACGGAGACCCAGGAGCTGTACAGAGAGGACCAACAGGAGGACAGGGGAGTGCAGGAGAGGATGGGTCACTTCTGCACCGCTGGTCCCAAAGCCTGGATCTCATTTTAAGTGCACAGAAGCTGTTGGGGGGGGAGTGCAGCCAGAGGGAGAGGCCCGTGCTACTTGGGGAAGCTTGTCGGCCACCTGCCATGGCTCGTGTGTGTGTGTGTGTGTGTGTGTGTGTCTGTCTGTCTGTCTGTCTGTCTCGGTGGTGTGCACAGCCCCCCTTATCTGCTGCAGCCTTTCTCTCTGCAGTGCTCCCGAGCTGCCTTGCGGTGTCAGCAGAGCGCACCTCTGCAGGGCCCCGCTGGGCTGGGGAAGGAACTGAGAGTCTTTCTAGAAAGGGCTTGTGGTTGAGCTCTCCTACAGCCTGGAAAGGAACGGGAGGCACAGGCAGGAGAGGAGTGTTCTGAGTCTCAGAAAGGAGACATTCCGGTCAGGGCGTGAGGCACCACCTTTTCTCTGCCAGGCTGAGACTTGAGAAGCCATTTGTTGTCAGGTGTGAACGACATGAGCGAACTCAGGCAGCTCACCAAGGCAGCACTTCAGACTCCAAGGCCAAACGGTCTAACAATTTGGGGATATCCTGTTTTCTCTCTTTCCCTCCGCTGCCCCCAACCCCGTCTGTCTGCCTTCTCTGCCCCTTTCAGAAGGCGCCTTCGGCCCACACACCCTGGCCTGCCCGTCTTACTTCTTTCTCAGGAAACAGACCAGAGCCGCCCCCGAGCCCTGCAGTCTGCGTGAACGTGGGAGCCTAATGCACACAGCATGTCCCCCCAGACGCGTCCAGACGGGTGTGGTCGGCCTGCTAGCCGGGAACTGCTGCCTCTCCCTACCCAGCAATTAAGCCCTGGCTGTGACAGCCACGTGGAAGAGGCGGGTGCTGGCTGGGGGTTTTCTTCCTGGGTGGTTCGTGTGCCCAGCGCTCTGGGGATTTTGGGGTCAGGAGCAGGGGCTGCCACCATCGTGGGAAAGGGCCGAGGCTTGCGGTCTGTGCGGTTTCCCTGAGCCCTGTCTGATCCCAGCAGAGCACCCACGACTGTTCCAGCTCCATCTCTGCTGCCTGTGGGACCCACTGTCTCCAGCAGGCTTGGTGGTGAGCCCAGCCCACGGCCATGGAGCTGCAGAGAAAGATGTTCCTTGGGCCGGGAGGAGCCGAAACCAGGCAGGGCCCCAACCAGATGGCTGCACAGTCACCGGCCTCCCTGAGGCTCCTGTTTGGCTCCAGAGGGAGAGGGCATTTGGGGGGAGGGGGCGTTTTCAGACCCACTGACAAGGGGGAAGGAGGAAAGGAGGGGTGGAAAACAAAAAAGAATGGGCAGCTTGGGCTCCAAGGGCATAGTCAGAGAAGCGGAGCCCGGTGTGAGATGGCCTTCTGTAAAAAATAACATGAAATTGAAAAACCGTGACATACCAGTGTGTGGCCCCAGGAGCCGCTCTTTCCATGGGCTACAGACCTGCCTAGTGCTGTGACAGAAAACCTGGGACAGGCCGGGAGGCCGGGGGAGAAGCCCTGCCTGCTTGCCCACAGGCCACCCACCGGGCCCCCACAGAGAGGAAGTCTCTCCATGGCTGTTCTGAGGGCCTGGACGTCTGCAAGGCAGTGCCAGTCACATGCAAAGTGACTGCTGGAGGGTTCTGACCCATGCTTGTCTGCCCTACCCACGCCAGCTTTGCTCAGGCCGCAGAGAGATGGGGCTGGTGTGAACCTCCGTCTGTGCTCTTTGGCTGGAGAAATCTCTCGTGCTGCTCGGAGCATGCTTGGAGAAGGGAATTTGTTCCCTTAATTGATAATGAATATCAGAAAGGTCATAGTTACATTACAAGCTGGGTGGGAATTGGGTGTGTGCAAAGGGTGGGGAAAATATCAGAAAAATAAATGACATCCCGATCTCTGTGTTTGCATCTGCAGGAGAGGGGTAAGTGGGGGCGGTGGGGAAGAGAGAAGTAAAGGAGAGACAGGCGGGGGGAGTGGGAGAGGCCAGGGGAGGAGGGAGAGAGGCAGGGTGGAGGTGATGAAGGGCAGGGAGAGATGGGGAGGGGGGAGCAGCCAGCGGCCATGGGGAGCCCGGGCAGTGTCTGGCATCTGGTCATCGAGGAGAGATGGGCCGTTCCCACAGCAGAAGCCCACACTCATCCTTTGGGGGTCATTTCTCAAATACCCACATGTGACCAAAGAGAAGTGCAAATAGGGGTGGGCCAGTCTCTCGTTCAAAGCAGCTCCATGGCTCCCCATGGACCTCAGGGGTGCAACATGGTTCCCCGACACGGTGCTCCAGCCCCCGCCTACCATGTCCCTGACCGAGTGCCACAGCTTCCAAAAAGCCTTCCCGGGTCCTGAAACTTCCTCTATGTCAGACACCCACCTTCTGCCTGTCAAGTTTTCTGTCCCCCCAGGGCCTCTGTGCTCCCTGAGGGTGGGGGGACCTGGGGACAGTCACACCGAGTATGCATCTGGGTCTGACACGACACTTCTGTTGAATTATGTGGAACCCTTTCAACTCCTCTTGGCAGAGTCCCCACCAACAGGTCTTCATCCTTTCTCTTACTTGTGGGAAGAGACCTCCAGCAATGGCACATCGTTTGTGCTGGAGGTTTGATGGGGAGAGGGGATAAGCTCCCAAGCTTCAGTTTCCTTTGGCCCCATCTTGCATGGACAGTGGAGAGTGGGCAGGAGGGCCTCCCAGCCCCTGGGCGAGGCAGCAACTGCAGATCTCAAGAGCCTTCCACTGACGTCTCCCCGATGCTGCTGCGTGGGGGTGGGGGGGACGAGCCTGTCAGTGGGACCAGCACAGAAGGGTCCCCAGCCCCGAGGCTGACCAGACACACCCCTCTCCTGGGCTTGGCTTGTTTAACCTGCAACAGTTTGATGCTCCTGGATGGCACTGATGACCAAAGGCCAAGGTCAAGGGTTGGGGCTGCTGTTTCCAGCTGGTCCACCTCTGGTGTGGCCGCAGTGGGTAGGGGCTGATAAGGAGCAGGGGAAAGCTACTTTCCATCCACATGGGGGGTGGGAATTGTTAGAGCAGGAAGAGAGGAGTGTTTTTCTGCATGTGTGTACGTGTGCATGAACGTATATGTGTGTACGTGTGTTTGGGTGCTGTGTTTTATGCACGTATGTCAGTATGTCTGTGAGAATGCGTGTGTATGTGTGTGTGCATGAATAGGAGTGTGTGTGTACCTAAGGGTGTGCAAATGTATGTGTGGTGATGTGACGACCTGGGGATGATGGTGGGTGAATATGGGAGTCTCAGACTTTATTGTTCTCCAGACAGAAGAGGGGAAATGTTTGTTTTTATTTCTATAAGCAATTTCATCACTTTCCTTAGAAAAGATATAATCTAAAAATTATTTTTGTGTGCATTCTTTCCCATAAATGGTATCATATATTCAGTCATTCATTCCTGACGGAAGGAATTTGATTGACTTCGTGCCCATAGCTCAGTGAGTAGGGCGCCAGCAACATACACCGAGGCTGGCGGGTTCAAGCCCAGCCTGGGCCAGCTAAACAACAATGACAACTACAGCCAAAAAACAACTGGGTGTTGTGGTGTGCACCTGTGTCTCAGCTACTTGGAGGGCTTAGGCAAGAGAATCGCTTAAGCCCAAGAGTTTGAGGTTGCTGTGAGCTGTGTGGGATGGCATGGCACTCTACCCCAGGCAACATAGTGAGACTCTGTCTCAAAAAAAAAAAAAAGGAATTTGGCTGTGGGTGAGGGGAAGCCACCACATCTGGTTCTGCCCATCCTGTAAGCCTTTGAGGGCAGAAGTTCTCAGCCTTCCTTTGAGGGACACCTTGGGAGTCAGATGCCTGGTGAGGCACCCTAAGATGGCAGAAGGGAGGTAAGGGGAATTGGGAATTGGAACCTCAATTGGCCATGTTTATTTCACCTTTTCATGGCAGAGTCAGGCAGGAAAGGAGCAGCATTCAGCTCATTACCCCACACTGCTCACGGTGCCCATCAAAATGGTTCATTCTCCTACTTATGGGCACCTGCCGTGGGCCGCACAGTTCTAGGCACTGGAATACAAGGATGCTTAAGAGACAAAGCCCGCTTATTATTCTTTATAATAATATTCTGAAATTATGAACATTTATGTGTTGGGTAGTATATTTTATAGTAAAGTAGGGTGTTATCGATCATAAATATCTGCTTGTTGCTACACGTACTGGTAATAGTATTAATAATAGCTTTGACCTAGCTTACCTAGGTCATCTGATTTAAATCTTCACAGGAGCCTTTTCTGGGGATATTTATTGATTTATTTTAATGTATAAAATATGGATGCCTTTATGTGCAAGAAAACTTAGGCTCCTAGAAATTAAGTATCCAGAGCTGAGATTGGAAAGGAGGGCCAGAGTTTCAAGCTGAAGTCTAACCACTGTGCTTACCATGCATCAGAGGGCCTCTGAGTATGGCTGCTGGACCCTCTTCGACCCGGCTGGAATCTGGGGACCAGCTTCCCTGGAACATGTGGGACCTGGGAAGGACCGAGCATATGCCAGCGAAACCTGGTGCCACATGAGAAGCCCCGCAATTAGTTAGTTCCTGCCTTTTCATTTAATTCTTCCCCTAATATGTGTTCATCATGTAACTCAGGAAAGATTGGTATGCAGGGAAGGAGCGTCACAGACGGTAATTAAACTGTCTCTGCCGATGCGCTCCGTCTCTGGGAACAGACCTGTTTGATTCCACAAAGGAAATCATTGCTATTTTAACAGGAGGCAGGAAACTTTTGATTAGCGAGTGATAGATAAACAGATCGATGCCTTTTCTGGCGACATTTTCAGCTTCATTATTGTCACCAGGAAAGAGATGGGGACACAGGGAAGATACAGGAGGTCCTGGGGGTCCTCCAGGGGCTGAAGGCAGGAGAGGGCTAGGAGGGGTTGGCACCGGGCGGGGCAGCAGGCCAGGGGACTGGTGGGCTTGGGGTCCTACAGAACTGAGGCTGGGCCCTGGCCCCTGACCGGGGGTGGGTGGGAGAGAAAACCCTACAGCCTCACTTCTGCATGGCTTCGGGAGCGGCCCCCACGGGGGCCCTGATGAGATTCTCCCGACAGCCGAGCTTCTTCGTGACGGTTGTCTGAAACTGTGTTCCCAGCTGCCACGGTCCCTTCTCTTCCCTGCCACTCTGTCAAGGTCAGGGGGAGTTAAGACCAGAGATTACACTGTGTCACTCACGCCTTTTTGAAATATGACTCAGTGTAATCTCTTTCCACACCAGAGGAGAGATGCCAAAATCGCACTTCAATCTCTAGCTCGCAACGGGCTTATTGGGACTTTAGCAGGGCTCCAGACAGATGAGACTGATTGTTCTGCCAGGGTGCCCTTTTACAAACTTCGGTTAAGCGAGGCCATATCTTAGCGAGGGCGGGTTTCCAGGTGTCAGGAACCCTGTGCCCAGCAGAGGAAGCAGAGGCCGGGCAGGAGCAAGAGGAAGTACATGGCCTCTCCTGGCAGCCACACACACACACACATTCACACACACGCGTGCGTACGCACACACACTCACTCACATATCCTGGCTCGTCTTTCTGCGCTTCCGTGTCCTGTGTGTAAAATGGAGCCTGGCAGGGTGATCCTGAGGCTTCGAGATTACGGAGGAAAAGTACCTGGCCCGTAGTAGGGGCTCAGCCAATAGCAAGCCCACAGTCTCTTCTGTGACTTTGACCCTTGGGTTTCAAGATGCCTGGGGGAGGTTAGGGGGAGAGTAGAAGGCAGGCAGAAAGTTCCAGGCCTATCTGGACACACAGCTGTGAGTGTGCCAACCCCTGCCTCCCCCCAGCACATTAGGGACGTGCACCTGTGAAGCCACGATCCCCAGTGAGGTTGGGCCTCTGTCACTGTGTGGTATGGGTGCCTGCCTCCTTATGGCGAAAGGAAGCAGGGGTGAGGGCAGGCCAGGGGGAGGAGAGGGGTGCTGGCAGCAAAAGGGACAAGTCTGTGGTTGAGGCCCCACAGTCCAGGCTCTGGCATGTGGAGTCCCCCCAAGCTCTCTGCTTCTCTTGCTTTTCTTCCTTTTCCCAATCTTCCTCTTCTTCATTGTCTTTCCTGAATTTCTCCCTATGGGGGATCCTGTGCAGTGTTTTACTTCATGGGCTTCAGAGTCTCCGGGCTCCAGGTTTAAATCCTGGCTCTGGAGGGATGAGTCCTTTCAGCGGCCTTGGTGGTTTCATCTGCAAAGCCGGTGGCCTCACATGGTGCTTAGGTGGTGGACGTGAGATCAGGGGTGCAAATCGCTTAGTTCACTGACCAGCTTAAAGGGAGGGTTTCCGACGTTTAGCTCTAGCAACAGCTGTTCCTACAGACTCTTTCCCCCTCCTTAGGACTTGGAGAGAGACTTTGCAGCCTCTTGACAGGGCATAAGGAGATACAGAGTAAATTAGGATTCTCAGGAAAATAATCTTTCCTTTAGCAGGAGTATTGATGACCCTTACTGTGGCCAGTGAGTTACCGTTTGTTGTCTGCCGTCTAACATCTACCCCACCTGCCTCCCCTCCGTTTCTGGTAAGACCAGGGAATGACTTTGTAACCGCACTTGCCCCAGGCAATTTGGTGGGACTGTCAATCAAGAGTTCTCCGTGGGTGGGGCAGCATATGAGTTTATCCAATGAGATTCTCAGATTGTTGAATGCGCTCTCTCCTGGCCAATAGGTGGGCTCGTAGTGGAGCTCGCTCTCTCCAGACAAAACGTGGTTGGAGCTCGGTTGCAATCTAAGGGTTTGTGAGGCTCTTGTTCCCCAGGTTCATCTGCCCCCTTTGAGCCTAGTACTTTGGCTTTTCCTTTGGCGCTGAGAGCTACCCCACACCTCTTTTAGACAGTTCCCCTCCGTGCTGATGCCAGCTGGGGTTGGTTTCTGTTGCGTGCCTCCAAAGAACCTGACAGATCCAGCCTGCCTTCCTCAGGTGTTACGGCAGGGAAGCGGAACTCAGAGCATCCCCTTGGTTAGCTGGGATGAAGGGAGGGAGGACAAGCCCTTGCCTTCGTCCCCTTCTCCTCAGCCACCACTTTCTCTCTTGTCCTACAGCGACAGCCGGTCCTCATGAAGTCGTCATGAAGAGAGGTGTGAGCAGCGTCAGCCTGCTCCCCCCACCACAGCAAAGCCCTTCCAACAGGGACCCCAGCTTTGCCCTCTGAGTCAACCCCGCCATCCTCTGCGGCGCAGTCCCTTCCTGATAGTGCGGTGCTGAAATTCACCTGGGCTCACTTCTGCCTCCGTTTGCATTTTGTGTGGGTGCTTCTGTGTTCTGTCTTCTCTCCCAGCAGCTATTTCCCAAGACTCACTGAATATAACTGCCAGGGCCCTCCTTGCAGAGGCTGCCCTGGTTTCAGGGGAGGAGAGCTGTCATGGCTAAGGGGAATCGCTGTAATGGCCTCTCCTCCCCACCTCCTTCCCTCAGGGGTGAGTGGCATGTGTGCGTCTGTGTGTGTCTATGTGGAGGGGGGCAGCCTCTCCCTCCCAGCCTCCACAGGGGACTCAGTCCCTGTAGCCTCAACTACTTTCCCCTTTGCCCTTTGAAGGCTTCCAGAGCCTCATGGCCCCAGGCCTACCCCAGGGCAGCTGCTCTTGTCCCAACCCTGGCTTGGCGTGAGTGAAGGGGGCTGGGCTCCACTCTGATTGCCTATTGACCTCTGATTCATTAGCTGCTTGGAATCAAATGTTCCTGCTCTGCCAGCTCTGGCAGACACACAGCCATGAGATCAGTCAGGCCTGCCTGATATATCTGTGGCCCAGCTCACTCAAAATCAATGCCACGTTCCTCTAAGATGCAGACTCCCAGAGAGGGTCCATTGATTTCTGGGCCATGGAGAACCGAGTGTCTCCAAATGGTAATGCTGAAATTTCCATTGTCTTTTCAGGCACTGCTGGAGGGCCAGAGTGCTCTGTCACTGTTTCTAGAACACAGCCCTCTTTAGGACCAGGGCTCCCCATAAAGGAGAAGGAAAGAGTGAGAGAGAGAGAGGGAAATGCCATGAGTCTCTCTCATCCCCAGCATATGGGACAGGCTGGGCTCCTAAACCTTTCCAATCCTATTTTAAAGTTGCTACTTTTTCTTCTGCCCCCTGTTTTAAACACCTCTTGCAAGTAACCAAACTCAAATCAGACTAGCAAGGAAGGAAATATTTTGGCTTAGGTTACTATGATGTCTTGGAATTCTGGCTTCAGGTACAGCTGTATCCAGGAGCTAAAACAATGTCATTGGGACTCCCAGCCCCTCTCAGCTGTCTTCCCTTTTGTTTGGCTCCATTCTCATAATAGAAAGAAGGTGGCCATCTGTTCCAGGCTGATCTTCTGTGCTGTCACACTTAATTTCAGGGACGAGAATGCCTTTTCCCCCAATGGTGCTAATGAGCAACCTTCCATTGACTCTGTTTTGCTCTGATTTGCCTAGATTTGGTCACATCCATCCTTGAATGAACTATAGTATCTAGAAAATCGTGATGCTCAGATTGGTCAGACCAAGGTCACGTGACTGCTGAGTACAGTTTCCAGAATGGGCAGGCAGGTGTCTGCTACAAGCCTTCCCACCAAAGCCTGGCTATGGGGCAGAGGAAGTTTCTGGCCCTTTCTAATACTGTTAGGACAGTTTTGGAGGGGATGGCTGGAGCCCTGTTGACAAGGTGCAGCAGCTGTGTCACAGTCGAACCCAGCTGTGTTCCTTTCCTACTTGGCCAAGTCCTTGCAAGCAGCTACTACAGGGTTGGAAAGGAGTCAGGTTGGCAATGTGAGGTTCTGGGGAGGGACAAATATGAGGAAGGCCTTCTTCATCTCTGAGCTGCACCGGGCCCCCAACCCCTGTCCACAACCTGACAATCTCAGCTCCCTGGCCAAGAGATGGTCTCTCTAGCACCCGTGGTAGGTGTGGCCATTAGTCAGATAGCACTCAAGGGGTACCTGGCAGGGGATGGAGAACACCTCAGATCTGCTGGGAAGAGTGCAGACGTTAGCATCAAGGGCGAGTTAAGGGCTTTAAAGTGAGACTAATCCTGAGTCCAGATCTATTTACCATTTCTAAGGCTGGGTGTTGTAGCTCTCTGGGCCTCGGCATTCTCATGTACAGAGTTATGATGATAATGTGGATAACATGTACTGAACACACTTTGCTTTGTCTGAAATACTCTTTCTGTATGTGTGTGAAACACCTTACTGAAACTCCACAACAACCTTATGATAGAAGGTACGTTATTTGCCTTTTACATATAAAGTACAGGAATTTGAGGCCCAGAGGGGTTGAGACACCTGCCCAAGGTCACACAGCTAGAGAGTGGCAGAGTTGAGATTTGAAACCAGGCAGATTAGCTGTAGACCCCATACTTTAAGCATGAAACTATACCCACTTGACTGGCTGGCTGTGCAGAATAAATGAGGTGCTGTGTGCAGTGGTTTGTCATGGTGGGAAGTGCCCAGGCAATGACTGAAGCCCTTTCCTCTTCCTGCTGACTTGTAACCTCATGGCAGCATTGGCCATCGTGCCCCAGGCCCATGTGAGCTGGATTAGCTGCATGGAGGGTTTCGGTGGCAGGCTGTGCGGGGAGGGGGGGGGGGACACTTGCCCTGCAGCCCCCAGCTCCCAGCACACATGTCAGAGACCCACCCTGTCGCAGGCTCCTGTTTGCCCATCACAAAGAAACAGAGGAGCTGCGGGGAGGCTAGGGAAGTAAGTGGGAAATGAAAATGGCTTTGGGACATGGAGCCAATTTGGGAGAAGTGTTTATCTACAGGGCCTTGTGACTTTTTTTTTTCTTTTTTTGAGACAGAGTCTCACTTTGTTGCCCTCGGTAGAGTGCTGTAGCATCACAGCTCACAGCAACCTCCAACTCTTGGGCTTAAGCGATTCTCTTGCCTCAGCCTCCCAAGTAGCTGGGACTATAGGTGCCTACCACAACGCCCGACTATTTTTTGGTTGCAGT
Organism: Arctocebus calabarensis; assembly: GCA_963573935.1. Taxonomy (NCBI): domain Eukaryota; kingdom Metazoa; phylum Chordata; class Mammalia; order Primates; family Lorisidae; genus Arctocebus; species Arctocebus calabarensis. Next base: position 26,268 of record CAUYON010037417.1, on the reverse strand, counting down.
TGTCATTGCTGTTTGGCACGACTGGGCTGGATTCAAACCCACCAGCTCTGGTGTAGGTGGCCGGCGCCCTTAGCCACCGAGCTACAGGCACCGAATCAGGGCCCTGTGACTTTCAGATGCATGGTACCTGGCAGGGTGGGAGTAGTTGGTTCTTCCTGGTGGTAGTGGGGAGGCATCACCAGGCTGGCTATGGACACCTTGGGAGGTAGTTTCAGAAACTGATCATTAATTACCCCACTGGCTTGCTTCAACCCCAAAGCATCCCTGTTTTTATGGCAAATTTGTTGGTGGTGATGAGGAGGCAGGCAGTGGAAGTGGTGCGGGTAACAATGAGAGAAGCGAAAGCCAGTGGGAGCTAGAGCCAAGCGGTGGTGGGAAGGGCTGACCACGAATGCTGGTGGAGGTGAGAGGCGGCCCACAGGGTCTCGATGGGCAATTCTAGTTCATTCCACGAAACCAGTCGTAAGCATGCTCAGATGATACATGCTCAAAGGAGACAATCCTGTTTCTGAGACCAACTTCCATGACCTGGGGAGGCTCTTGGCTGGGGAAAAACCCTCCAAAGGCTCCCATCTTCCTTTCCCAAGGTGACCCTGGCCTTGAATGGATGCTCTGTCTCATTCTACCCGTGATGGAAGGTGGTTATTAACAAAACTGCTGGTTACCTTCCTCACCCCATTAATTTTCATTTTCCCTGAATCCTTTGCAGTAGGCTGGAACTGAGGTAGTGGGGACTGGAGTGTGCATGTCCCACTGAAATGCACCACGGTGACTTGCTCTCTGCCGTCGAAGTTAGAACATCTGAGCCCTTGGCCAGAGATATTTTTGCTCAGTGTTCGGACCACAAATACACCCTTACTTATCACCAGCCAATTTTCCTCTTGTCCCCATATAACCCAGAGTCCTGTGCTCCAGCCTCTTTGCCAGGAGTGTTGAGAAACCACAGGTAGGTGACAGGACAGGCTTCACCAGGCAGAGGGGGCTCAGCTGTGGAAGCAGCCATCACAGCCCGGTCTGAACAGTAGCTGGCTTCTACTCGGTGATTTTCTTTGTGATAACAGGTTGTCTCGTGGAGGAGCCGTCCAGTAGGTGAAGGTGCGTCCTTGGACAGCCTGGTTCTCAGCACTCACGTTGCATCAGAATCACCTGGAGAACTTTCACTGACAGCAGATGCTCAAGTTCTGTGTCTGGACACTTAGCGGTCATTATTATCAGACTATGGTCCAGGCAGTGGGTATTTTTAAAAAGCATCTTAGGCGATTCCAATATGTAGCCTGGGTTAAGAAGTATTGGTCCGTGGCTCTGCTTCAAGCGAGTGAATGCATGATTTGTCCACTTCTCCCAAATAAGCTGGTTTTTTTATACCGCTCCTGGACAACACAAAGGAATGAATCCCTAATGGTGAAACCCAGGGAACCGGAAGTGGGATTTTGCCCCGAGTGGTACTGGCACGCTGACCCAGTTCCCGTGCACCTCATCAGGTTAGGCCTCGTTCCCATGCTTTGGGTTGTCCGTCCTTAGAGGAGGTGCCTTGCAAAGATTAAGCCTGTATTTTTTCCTTTTTGTCCCTGGGAGGAGTTTGCAGGTGCAGGGACTGCTGATCCCCTTGGATTCAGTGAGAGCGGCCTCTTGGGAAAGGAGGGGAAGGGTCAAATAGCCCAGTTATCCTGAGATAAGTAGTGTCTTCAGCCTGAGCTGGGGGGTCGGCCTGGGAGAAGGGAGTGTGGAGAGTCTGGGAGGGCGGGTAAGGGCTCATGGGGTCACATCCAACTGTGGAAAGGCCAGGTGCTCAGAGGGCTGGGTGGAGCTGGGGGACCAGCCTCTCCTGGAGGGCCTGAGCTGGGGAGATTTCTGCTCTGCTTTCTTTCAGAGGCCCAGAAAAGGTCTCGTCATGTGTTAAGCCTTTCTCTTTCTCTCTCCAGGCACCTGCAAAGTGTCCATGGTTCCCTGTAAGGACTGAGCATGCTGGCACTTCAGGGCGGGTGGGGCTGTAAAAGACGCATTTGCTTCTTTGTCCTTTGTCAACAAGAAGACATGGTTCCCACTCTCATGACCCTGTCGTCCAGTCCCTCTTCCCCGGGGGCCTTATCAGTTCCATGGGTGCCCTGAGCTCTTGTCCCCAGGGGGTTCTCACATTGATTCCTTCCACCAGAACGCTTTGCCCTTTGCCCTTCTCTCGGCGAGCTTGCTTCCCTCCCTTGTCCCCTTGACTTCAATGTCACCTCATGATAGGGACCTGCACTGACAACTCTAGCAGAGTATGTCCCTCTCCTGACCCTGTCTGTCCTTTTCCTTTGTCTCTGTCCCCTGCACATCTCGTTCACGGCACATATCCATTCCATTTGTAATTATATTTACTTGTTTTTTTCCTTCTCTCGGGTCTGTTTCCTTCTGGACTTGAAGTTGCACAAGGGCAGAAACCAAGTACGTTCCACACTCACTTGCCTTTCTGGCATCTAGAACAGGGACATATATAAATGGGCCCTCAGGAGATCACTGTTGAGAAAATGGATGAGCTAAAACTCTTGGAGAAAAAAATAAAAAAAATAAAACTTTATAAGGCTAACACAATGGAGATGTCCAGCTTTGAGGAAGGAGATGCCTTTTATATAGGGGTGGCAGATGCAAGGAAGCCAGGGCTAACAGGAGAAAATGTCAGCGATCTGTCACGTGTGTGAGTGTGTGCAGCTTCCTTTTCACAGAGCAAATATGTCATTATTTTACAAATATTATGTCATTAATATCATATTATGTCATTATATTTAATAGCAAATATGTCATTATATTTCAAATATGTCATTATTTTACAAATATTACCAACATTAATTTCATTTAGCGGTAGATAAAGATATCCACTTTCGGTATAGTGCTGAATCCTAACCACTAGACCACCAAGGAATATCCCCATTCTAGAGATGAAGAAATTGAGGCTTTTAAGCAACTTGACCCGGGTCACGCAGCTGGTAGTAGAAGGGCTGTGATTTGACGTCTGTTTGTTTACTGATGCCAGAGTCCGTGCTCTTGACTGGAACATAACTTACAAATGAAACCCAGAATAACAGATGCTGGAGAAGCAGCTCTGGTTCCTTGGGGCTCTTTTTGATTGTTTGTGTTGTCAGGATGCAGGGACCCAGAGAGGCTGCATGTGCAGGCCTGTCCCTGCTGAGGGACCCTGAAGGATGCCAGGGTCGCTCCTGAGTGCAGGCTGGGGAGATGGACAGGAGGGCATGGAAAGACCTGGAAGGGGGTAGAGAGAGATAAGGGACCGTGGACTATTCTTTGTAGGGCTCTGGGAGCTCCAGGCCTGGGCCTTTGTAAATGGACCACACAACTCGGTGTCCCAAGTGATATAGGAAGCCTCATGTATCTTATTTGGGTCTTAGAATTGAATAGGATTGAAGCCAGAAGAATAGTGGTGTGAGGAGACAGGGGTTAGACACAGGAGAAGCACAGGCCTGGAGCTGGGGGGTTCACTCTCTCTGCTGGGAGAGTTTCATGGTAGGGTTGATAATCAACTGATTGGGACCAGGAGTTAAAGGAGAGGGGGGCCTAGCATAAAGCATCCTTCTTGGAGCTCATTCATTCATTTCTTCACCACCTATTTCTTGAGCAGCTATTGTGTGCCCAGTACTTCTGTAGAGGGTGTGGATAGAGCTGTGAGGGAGATGATACCCTGCCTCGTGGAGCCAACATTCTGGTGGGAATCAGACAGCAGCGTGTATAGTCAAATGAGGTGATGTTATGCAGAAAATAAGTCATGATGATGTGATAGGGGAGGGCCAGAATGGGAGGAGAGAAGGACTGGGAAATCAGGGAGGGCTTCTCTGAAGAGGTGACTTTTGAGCTAAGGCAGATATAAGATATGTTTAGATATAGATATAACTATAAATAACTATAGATATTGTATTGTATTATGTTACATTATATTATGGTCAGCAATGTGGCTATACTGGAAAAGCACAAAGAACACTCTAGGCAGAAGGAACAGCCTTGAGAGAGGCATTGGGGTTGGAATATGCTTGGTGTGTCCAGGGAAGAAAAAGACTGTCCTGTCTCCAGCACAATGGAGAACAGCTGAACAGGCTGCTTCCTGCAGATCCTGTGATTCCCAGTGTGACAGGAAGGTTCAAGGACCTGATTTATCATTTTTAAGAATGATTCTCCACGTGGTTGTTTTATGTACGCAGAATGGTTGGGGGTAGGCAAAAGTGAAACAGGGAGACAGATCTGAAGTCCTCAGGAGGGTCTCCCAGACGTCCAGGAGGAAGTGACCCAGACTTGTTGGTAGTGGTGGCCGTGGAGAGAAGGGACCAAATCCAGGATGTGCATTAGTGGTGGAGCTGCTGGCAGTTCTGGGATCCTTCTCTGCTTGGGAGGCTCCTATAAGCAGGAGCATCTCCAAGGGGGTCCCCTAAGGTAACAGCCTCCCAGCTTTGCAGGCCTGCAGGCCCCAGCAGCACCGGCGGTAGGGCCCTGCCTTTGTTCTCTGTTTGCTCTGATATTTGCGACTCATCAATGTGTTCTTAAGTGATGGTGCTTCTCGCCAACCTGCACACTGGACCCAGAAACTGGGCTGTCATTGCTTCCCACAGCACAACTGCCCAACAAAATCCTCGCCCTTTCCTCCTCCCAGCCCAAGAGAGGAAAAGCAGATAAATACCCAACAACCAACACCTACAAAAATCTTGGCCCCTAGCATTTTTATGATGCCGAAAGAGTGTCAGCCAGGGTTTTGGGACAACACGTGTTCCCAGAACAGAGCCCTGGCTTTGCGCTGGTACAGGCATTATCCCATTCAAATCACGAACAAACAAATTGTTGCTCCTCACCCTCTCCCACTAGTCGCATCGGAAATTAGAAGAGCTTGCATATTCACTGTAGCTGGGTTCTGTCCCATTGGAAATGCTTATGATAATCGGGATGCGGCATAAATGCAAAGTTGTGGAGTGTGTAAATAACCCATTATGAGGTTTCTAAAGGAGAAGCTTGTTTGGTTCTGAGACAGATTCTCCCCAGTGGAACTCGCTTTTTGCCTTTGCATGGTATGGATATAATTTCAAGCATCCCTGGGTGTTCTCCTTCTGCTATTTATTTAAGGCATTTACACAAGAATGAACTCTATCAAGATGAAGCAGCATGGATTGAGGAGGGCCCTGCTAAAGCCAGAGTGATATTGATTACAATCGCAGAAGACTGTGGTGTCAGGTCACCTTCCCACCATTGATTGTTGATCGCCCTGTAACAGCCCCCTCCCCTCTGCCAGTCACAGACACATTAATTGTGGGGACAAATTTAATCATTGCTCACATGCAGCGCCGTTGCGATTCCAAGCCATTTTTCACACACAATCAACTTGTGGTCAGGATGTAGGAAGAGAATTGTGAGAGAAGCCCTCTGCTGCAGAAAGACACAACAAATTCCCACCCTTCAATGAGGAGAGCTGAAAGGATGGTTAATTCTCCCTGATTAAGCTACAGCTGCATCTGGGTGTTGGGCTGGGGAGGAGAATGGAGGACTGACTCTTTCAATGCGGGGGAGAATTCTCCTATCTTTGTCAAAACCAGCCACCTCTCTGCCCTCTGGGGCTGGGATAGCAGAAAATAACACAGCCTTGTAGATTACCTACCTGCCTTCTTGACCAGAACTAATAAAGCAGAGGCCATACGGGAGAATACCACTGTGGTTGGTGTTAATTTGCTTGGGGCGGGGGGGACATAGATGAACGAAATACTTTTGGACTGCAAAGATTTTAATCTTGCCAATGTAAATAGTTAATTGAGTCCTTAACCGACTTTGCAAAGTAGGATTTAAATTGCTCCCAGTCCGAGTTTTATTGCTATAATGGCAATAGCATTAACATCCTGTTGGAAGCGGCCATTCATTCATTTCTTTTAAGTATAGGCAGTCCCTAAGTTACAAACATCTGACTTAGGTACAACTTGCACTTGTGAATGGAGGCTATTACAGGTAATATGGGTCAATGTACTTGTTCCAACTTATATACAAATTCAACCTAAGAACACACCTACAGAACCTGTCTTGTTTGTGACCTACGGACTGCCTATATTCTGGTGCTAGGTACTGGGAATATTGGGATGAACTAGGCGTATAATATCCCTACGTTTATGTAGTTATACTCTAGAGCAGTGGTTCCCAATCTTTTTGGCACCAGGGGCCAGTTTCATGGAAGACAATTTTTCCATGGTCCCAGGTACTGGGTCTGCAACCAGTTGATTTATTATGGTCTCTGTGCAAACTCCTCTGCTAATGACAGTCTGTATTTGCAGCTGCGCCCAGCGCTCACATCACCTCCTCAGTCCACTCAGATCGTCACAATTAGGCAACCTAGATCCTTCCCACGCACAGTTTACAGTGGGGTTTGCCCGCCTATGAGAATCTAAAGCCACCATTGATCTGACAGGTGGCAGAGCTCAGGTGGTGATGTGAAGATGGACAGAAGCTGTAAATGCAGATAAAGTTTCACTGCTCACCCACCACTCACCTCCAAGTGCAAAGCCCAATTCCTAACATGCCACAGATCAGCATTAGTCTGCAACCCCAGGGATGGGGACATCAGCTCTAGTGAGACCAGTGGTTTTTAAGCTTTAGCATACTTCCGAATTGCCTGGAGGGCTTCCCTTACCCACCAAGCTTCTGATTCTCTGATTCGACAGGTCTAGGGAAGGGCTGAAGAACGTGCATTTCTAACAAGTCCCTAGATGCTGCTAACCGTGGAACCCCACTTAGAGAACTCCCATGCTAGTTTAGAGCAGTGGTTCTTGTACATTAGAGTTATCATTTGAAAGCTTTCAAAAAATAACAATGTCTGGAGGGCATTTAACTGGTCTGAGCTGTGGTTTGGGCATTGCAAGGGTGTGGGGGTTTTTTTTTCCCCAAAAGAGTACCCCCAGTGATTCTACTAGGTAGCTGGGTCAAGAACTCTTCCTGGGGCAGCACCTGTGGCTCAGTGGGTTGGGTGCCAGCCCCATATACCATGGAACCCAGCCCCAGCCAAACGGCAACAAAAAATAGCCAGGCATTGTGGTGAGCACCTGTAGTCCCAGCTACTCCAGAGGCTGAAGCAGGAGAATCGCCTAAGCCCAGGAGCTGGAGGTTGCTGTGAGCTGTGACACCACTGCACCCTATTGAGGGCGATAAAGTGAGACTCCATCTCAAAAAAAAAGAACACTTCCTGTAAGGATGAGAACCAGAGGATGGAGCATTTAGCAGAGGAGGTAAGCATGATGGCTGTCATTTGGCACTGCGGTTCCATTCCAAGTGCTGGCAATTTTGTTAATCTCCCCGCACCTCCTCGTCCTCCTGTATATTGATAAGAACGCCTAAGCGTGGAGCTGGCATGAGGATCAGGTGAGGTAATGCACATCCTGGCAGGGAGCAAGCCCTCAGCACGTGCTAGCTTTCAGTATTGTTTTCAGAGCAGTATGCGCAACGGGGATTTGCCAATTTTAATTTAATTGCTTGGTATATTTCCAGCTAAATTCCTTGCCTGTTAAGATACCAGCAGAGGTTTACTCTGTTTGTCTTTCTTAGACCTGCCATTTGCCCTGATGCTGCCTGGAGGAATCTCTGCATCTTCCTCCTCTCTCTTTATTCAAACCCAATAATAAGGTCGTCAGCTTTCTCCAACAGCCCTGACTTCTTAGCAAAAATGCCTTGTTTGCAGCTGTGGAAACATTCGTCATGCCGTGTGGCTCAGCAAAACACCCCGCCCTGGGACTGTCTGATACACACACGGCCATGTGGTGCCAGGAGTGCAAGTGGTACCCGAGAATAATCCCCCCCAACCAGCCGCAGGCACGTAGTGGAAGCCATTGGAAGCAGGAGGACCCATTTTCAAACATCTGACTGGCAGTCAGCTTGACTTCTCTTCCCACAGCTTTCTCACCTGCTGTGTGAGTTTTTACTTTTGGGACCTACAGGAAGTTGCAGGAGGAGGCTGTGGGTTTGGGGGTGAGGGGGTGGCATGAAAGGAAAGGCGGGAAGAGCCTTGGGCTGGGCTGGGAAGGTGGTTTAGGGTCTGCAGAGGGAGGGGCAGGGAAGAGAATGTGCTCTCTTGAATTAGCCTGGTTGGACAGCACATAAGCTAAATTTATACATGGCAGCCGCCTGCACCAGGAATCCAGAAGATTCTCGGGGTGGGGAGGTCAGGGAAGTGGTTATAAGGACCAGTTGCCGTAGCGCTCTTCTAAAACAGATCGAGTTGCGTTTGGCTCCTGTGATCTGGGATACAGCACACCTCCCTGTGAGTTACCCGCCAACTGGGGTTGGTTAGCCTACAGCGTGGGATGCCAGCTCTGGCGTCAGAAATAACTCTGAACTTGAGTCCTCCCTGCCTCCTCTCCCTGGCTCGTGTGCCCTTGGGTAAGTGCTTCACCTAGGTGAGTTTGTTCCCTTATCTGTAAAATGGGGACCCTGTGATAATAGTGCAGCTCGGGATAGGAATGTCAGGCGGATCCGATGAGCTAGGCTGCCTGGTGCGTGATACCTCCTGGCCCCCTCCATTCAGCAGCCGTCTGTTTGTTGAGCACTGCTTGATGCCTGGCCCTGCTCTTGGCATTGGGCACGCAGGGTGAACAAGGCGGGCAAGGCCCCTGCCCTCACAAACTCATATCCTAGCACAGAGAAGTTGAAAGAACAACGATGTAAATCAAAACAGATTATGTGAAGCCCACCATCCCCTGGGGGCAGGACAAGGTCTCTATGGGGGGCATATAAGCTGAGCCCTGCATGTGGAGGGGCAGCCGTGCAAATACCTGGAACAAAACCACACAGGCAGGGGGACCAGCCTGTGCAAAGACCTGGGGTCTGCGGTGTGGGAGGGGAGGGACAGAAGGAAGCCTGAGTGTTTGCCCAAGACAGAGCCCAGGAACGTGGAGGGAGGCGGGATGGTGGGAAGAGGCAGGAACCAGGTGGTGGAGGGCCCTGTGGACTCTGGGAAGGAGCCTGCGTGTTCTGGGTGCAGCGGAAGCCATGTCTGAACAGAGGGAAGAGCAACTGGATCTGATTTCTATTTCAAGATTATCCCAAGGCTGTGGTGGGACAATGGATTTCAGGGGTGAGGGTGGGACAGGGACACCAGGCAGGACGTGCTACCAGCTCAGGCTGCCCCTATTGACTTCACCAGCCAGCCGGTCCCCATCTAGGGTGAGAATCAGAAGGTGACACCTCCGGCCCAGTTCCCTCAGAGCCAAGCTGTGCCAGCTGTGTCCTACCTCCTCCTGGTCACAGGTCTCCAAACCTCCCACTTTCCCACAGGGAGGCAGGACACAGCTGCCCAGACTAGCAAGCAGCTCCCCAAGCAGACAGGTCCCCCTGGAGGTAGTGCTGGGAGGTTTCCAGGGGGTTTCTGGGTTACTTCTGCTCTTGGAAGCATCACCAACTTGGGTAGGGAGCATGCGGGCTCTGCCTGGTGCCCAGACGCCTGGCCAGCCTTTAGGAAATTGCTTGACATTTTAATCCTCATCTTGCGGGGTCCATCAGCTTTGGATACCAGAAGAGCCCACGCTCAAACGTCTAACAGGCTCTGCCCCCAGCCCTCTGGCCCTCGGCCGGCTCAGGTCAGTTGGAGGACTCTGGGCCTTACAGGCAGAAAGGATTTAGGGAGACATGAGGATGAAGTATGGTCACGCTGAAAGCCATCTCTTGTCTAAGCCGGTGGCACCAATTCCCTTGGCAGGTTGCCAGGCTGGGGTTTCTCCATCTAGGTTTCTGGGAGACCCATTACTCCCTCCCCTGTCTCACGTTAACCAGTGAATTAGAACTTCCATTAAAATACATTCCTCCCCCTCCAAATCTGGCCTCCAATCTAAGCCCCCAGCTTGAAAAAAAAATCACTCCCCGCTCTGTGCTTTTTTTCTTTAGCCCGTCTTTGTATTTCTTCAATTTTTACAGCCGACCGTTTTGCACGAGAACTAAGTACCAAACAAGCGTTACTGCCGCTTTGCGCACAGCGGACCACAGAGGCATAAATCCCACATTAACCTCATCCTAACGAGCGGCTGAATGCATTTTAATAAACGTCCCAAATGGTTTTAGTGTCTAGTAGCCAAACGGAATAAAAACTGCACAGACGTTATAGGATGTTATGAACCTTTCTATCAAAAGTAATAATAAACAGACTGCTTGTTGGTTTTGGTGATTGGGTTACATTTTTAAACAGTATATTGAGAGACAAATCAAAGTGGAGCTGCAATGATTGTGTGATCCGATCCGCTGGGGCCCCGCCGTTTCCAGGGGTTCGCTGTGAGAAGGCAGACATCTCTTGCCCCCTTGGTAACATTTTCATTCTAAGTGCTCATTCTGCATGGTACCAAGAGAAACGAGCAAATTAAGAAATCTCAGATATTTAATATAAGCAGGAGGATAAAGGCAGGGATGCACATCATTTGTCAGCTGAATAAAAATTCAGATGAGGTATTTTCCTGATGCAGTGCCAGGAACCATTAGGAAAGCATTTTATTTTCATATGTCAGCGATGGCATGCTGGTGGGGACAAACTTCCTCAGTCTGTAAGGTGTTATTTGAAATCTGGCACGGTGTGGCTTCCTGTCTCCAAGAGGCCACGACTCCTGCCACCAGCATGCCTTTTTCGGTTCCCTATGTAGTATTTCCACTCTTGAAGTTTCAGGAGTCAGTTAGCCATCTCGATCATCAGCCCAGAGTCTACAGAAACGCCATGCCAGTGGCCAGGCTGGACGTGGGATGTTTGGGTTTGGGCACATCTGTAGGCAATCACTCTGTGTTCTGGGCAGGAACGGTGTTTTATTATGGGATTATATGTGTAATCTTGGATAAATAGTAGAAATTGGAGTACTTCAGTTGGAAGACTTGTTTTCTCTCCCAGAGAGTAGTGTAAATAGCAAACCAGAAACCATTCGCTCATTATTGAAGCAATAATCTAACTTGCCAGTCTTTCCCCCTTATGGCTGGAGCTCAGAGGTCAGTGTGAAACTCTTGGCAAGCAAGGTGCTGTGGGGTGTCAAGCCAGGCACAGGCGCCAAAGGCTGGGGCCTCTCCTGAGTTCCAGCAACAACTATTCACCTAATTGCTCAACCCTACCCCTTCCCTAATGCCCCCTTAGTGGTTGAAGGGGGTGGCTGGTATTTGGTACTTGGCCTCCAGGGATTCTGGACTGTGTCTAAGCATCAACTTGTGTTATGGCAGGGGGGGGGGGCAGCTTTCTCACCACCCCTGCCAAGCCCAGGGAATGCTCAAATGTGGAGGTGGCACAGAGGCGGCCCAGGCCGACACTGATACTTTACTCCAATTCTGGTAATACATATAATGATGTTATTCAGTTTTGCTTTACATTTCCAAAACAGATGTACCAAATCCCTGTAAACTGATCCATGGTAATGCACTTAATTTTAATCTTCAATGCTAAAAGTAAAAACTGATCACTTAAAGCAAAAACATGTGTCCCTTTGCCCTGAGTTGGCCCGGGGTGCAGTCTACCCACTTGCCAGAGCTCTGCTGGTGCCGTCGGCCTTCTCTTGATTTTGTCAGCTCCTTCCTCACCACGAAGCTGTTCCCTCAGAGCCTCCTAGACACTCTGTCACTCACTGAAGCCCATTTCTGGTCTTGGGTGTTTCCCAGTCATGCCCAGTTTGCTGCCTTGGGTCCCAGTGAGTGGACTCTGCCAAGCTCCTATCTTGTGTGACATGGGGAAATCATGTCATTGTTGTGTCAGAACCATTACAAAAGTCAAGGACAGACGAGGGGTTGCTGACCAGGACGCTGGCTAAATGTGAAACCGAACAGTGTGATGATCACCAACCATCTTTATTCATGAGTAAGAACTGGGGTAAAACCTCTCAATTTTTATTTCTAGAAATGGGTTGCAGTTTCTTGATGGCCAACACTACTCAAAGGCTTGGCATAGGTGACAACTGGGTAAGTCAGCCTAGAAATAATCAGGGAGTCTTTGGAATATGAAAATAGAGGCAAATGCTAGGAATGAGTCAGTGTTGCCCAGAATGGTGGGATGCAGGGTGATCATTTTCTCTGGTGCAGGCCTCTGACCCCAACCATGGCCGATGACCTGCTGAGAGGAACAGCAGTGACAGTTTTTCCTGAATAGCTTCTGGATGCACGGCCCAAATGGCATGGGATCCCTGCCATTTGCATTCTTTGACCTTCAGACTAAGAAGAGTTAAGAGGCAGATGGACATCTTGTGTACCAGAGTTGGCTGAGGGTTAGATGGGATGGACTGCCATTGGCTTCTGGGGTTGACCTCTTGGAAACAGGTGCCTATGAGTCGCAACCTGTCAAAGAATAAGCCCAGCAGAAGGACAGGCTTCTCAGCAGGGACAAGACTGAGTCTGAAGAGCTGACAGACCAGCAGTGAAGGAGATGGAAGTGGTTGGGGATGCTGGGGGCACTCACCACGAGCTGGGGGATGGAGGGTCGGGGAGAGCAGGGGCCAGGTCATGAAGGGCCTGTTGTAGGGAGTTTGAGACAGTAGCCTGAGGATGATGGACCTTCCAAGGTAGATAGCCCCAGAATGAAGTGGTGCCAATGATTTGTGGCTTGGAAAGAAAGGTCTCCTTGGCAGCTCTGTGGGCAGAAGTGAAAACACGGGGCCTGAGGAAGAGACTTTGGTTGGTCCTTTTCGGTTCCAACGTTCTTTCCTTCGCTCACCTGCAGGGACCAGTGGCACTACTGGGGCATCTCGTCCTGACTCAGCCTCCCCACTCCAATTTTTTTTGAGACACAGTCTCACGCTGTCACACTGGTAGAGTGCTATGGCATCAAAGCTCACAGCAACATCAAACTCTTGAGCTTAAGCGATCCTCTTGCCTCAGCCTTCTGAGGGGCTGGGATTACAGGTGCCCATCACAACGCTAGGCAAGTTTTTTCTATTTTTAGTAGAGATGGGGTCTCGCTCTTGCTCAGGCTGGTCTTGAACTCCTGAGCTCAAGCCATCCTCCCACCTCGGCCTCCCAGAGTGCTAGAATTACAGGCGTGAGGTCCTGGCCTTCACCTCCCATTTTGCTCCTGGTTGGCCGCATGTCATTTCTACCTTTCCACCTGCATTTACATTCACGCTTCAGATAACTCCCTTCTCTTCAAATTCCAAATTCCTCATCTTGGCCATAATTGGAGAGAACTCGTTCCTTCAAGAAAAGCAGCTCCTCAAAGGAAGCCGCAAAGGCCAGTGCTGGACAGGGTGGTGGCATCAGAATCCCCTGGAAGGCTCTACTACTGGATCTCACTCCAGATACAGTGGTCTGAGTCTGGGGTCTGGGAATCTCAATTTCTTTTTTTTTATTTTAAATTATTATGGGTACATAAGAGTTGTACGTCTGTGTAGGATATAAGGTGATGTTTTAATACAGGTGTACAATATGAATTAATCCAATTAGGGTAAGTAGGGGATCCATCACCTCAGGCATTTATCTTTTTTTGTGTGTTAGGAACATTCCAGCACTGAGCTTTTAGTTAAAGTACACCCTAACTTAGTGTAAGTCCCTTTGTTGTGCTATCAAATGTTCATTCTAACTACCTAACTATAGTTTTGTACTCCCTAACCATCCCCACCTCATCCCTACCTCTCTCCTATCCTTCCAGCCTCTGATAACCACCATTCTCCTCTGTCTTCACAGGACCATTTACGTACTGAGTCCCACCGATGAGCGAGAACTTGAGAGCAGGGTCTTTCTCTGCGTGGCTCACTTCACTAACCATCGTATTCTCCACTTTCGTCCATGCTGTTGCACAGGGCAGGATGTCACGCTTTCTTGGTGGCTCCACAATATGGCATTGTGTATAAGGACCACACCTCCTTTATCTACGCATCCACTTATGAACACATCGGTCGATTCTGTATCTTGGCCATTGTGAATAGAGCTGCGATAAGCACGGGAGTGCAGATAGCTTTTTGATATAATGATTTCCTCTCCTTTGGATATATGCCCAGCAATGGGATTGCTGGGTCGTAGGGTAGTTCTATTTTTAGCTTTTTGAGCACCTCCATCCTGTTCTCCATAGGGGTCGCACTAATTTACATTCCCCCCAGCAGGGTGCAAGGTCCCCCTTTCTCCACATCCTGGCCAGTACAGAATCTGAATCTTTTTTTTTTTTTTTTTTTTTTTTTTTGCGACAGAGCCTCAAGCTGTCACCCTGGATAGAGTACTATGGCATCACAGCTCACAGCAACCTCCAATTCCTGGGCTCAAGTGAGTCTCCTGCCTCCGCCTCCCAAGTAGCTGGGACTACAGGTGCCCGCCACAAGGCCCGGCCATTTTTTGGTTGCAGCTTCATTGTTTGGCGGGCGGGGCTGGATTCGAACCCACCAGCTCAGGTGTACGTGGCTGGCGCCTTTGCTGCTTGAGGCATAGGCGCTGATCCTGCTCATTTACTTTTAAAGTGAGGTCACAGCTTGTTGGTACACACGGTTCTTAAGAAATATGCATCCTTTTTTAAATCCTATGATAATGACAATAATAGTATTGAGAGAGGATACGCGAGATGGGTGAGGTCTGGGAGAACAGGTCTTGTCAAGGAGAGCCCGAGGATACACTTGCAGGGTCCTCTCCATGGTGACTCAGCCCTTAGGAATTTATAACTTCCTGGAATTTAGAAATTTCCAAGTTCTGTGAAATCCTGTAGTTCTGTGGGGGCTGGACTAGCATCTCCGCTTGATTCAAACTGGCCAATGAGAGGGGTGCTTGTGGGGTGGAACTTCTTGACTTTTGATAAAAAGGGAAGGATCAAGCTAGACGGAGAGCGTGGCCATTTGGAATTCTTCTATGCCGTAAGCTCCCAGCTGGTGAATAAAGCCCTTCCTCTTATAAACATGGTGTTTGGGTGCTCTTTCTCTCCATTGGGCCTTGTCTTCCTTCAACAGTATAAAATTGAGATTCTGTGTTTCTTACTGGGTTTGCATTTTTAAACTGCAGCATGAAATCAGTTGTATGAAGAAGTAACTTAAGCACAGGCAGATCTCAACAGAATTCAGCAATCACTGGTGGGTCAAACTGATTTCTCAATAAAAGACTTCCTGGGCTGTGTCCATAGGTGTGAAAGAAATAGCTTCAATCTGAGATTATCTTGGCAAAACCGAAAAGAAGAGAGCTTGGCACCTGTAGCTCAGCGGCTAGGGTGCCAGCCACGAACAACGAAGCTGGCGGGTTTGAGTCCAGCTGGGGCCTGCCAAACAACAGTGACAACTACAGCAAAAGTAGTTGGGGGCGGCGCCTGTGGCTCAGCAAGTAGGGCACCGGACCCATATGCCGAAGGTGGTGGGTTCAAACCCAGCCTCAGCCAAACCGCAAAACAAAAAAAAATAGCCAGGCATTGTGGTGGGTACTTGTAGTCCCAGCTACTCGGGAGGCTGAGGCAAGAGAATCGCCTAAGCCCAGGAGTTGGAGGTTGCTATGAGCTGTGTGATACCACAGCACTCTACAGAGGGCCATAAAGTGAGACTCTGTCTCTACAAAAAAAAAAAAATGTAGTCGGGTATTGTGGGGGGGCGCCTGTAGCCCCAGCTAGTTGGGAGGCTGAGGCAAGAGAATCCCTTAGGGGTGGCTCCTACCTCAAAGGAGTAGGGCGCCAACCCCATATGCCAGAGGTAGCAGGTTCAAACCCAGCCCTGGCCAAAAACTGCACCAAAAAAAAAAAAAAAAAAAGTGAGAGAGAGAGAGAATCACTTAGGACCAAGACTTTGAGGTTGCTATGAGCTGTGATGTCATCGCACTCTACTGAGGGCAACATAGTTAGACTGTGTCTCAAAAGAAAAGAAACACAGGCCCTAAATGCAGATAAGCCTGTCAGAGGGGGTTGGTGATGGAGCCCAGCATCTAGCCATCTGCAAAAAAACAGGCCCTAAATGCAGATTAAGACTGTCAGAAGGGGTGGCAATGGAGCCCAGCATCCAGCACTCTTCAAAAGCCAGCCAGAAAACTGCACACTAAACTGTTCTACATTTTGAAAGCGAATGTGCCCATGTGATATTTTAGGAATGTAAAGAACTTAATGCCCAAATGTGAACTTATCTCCTCAGGCTAGCTTGCAGTTTTGGCTTGAGTGTGATTAAGTGCTGCTTACATCTGGGTGAGTCACAAGCTTAATACCTGGCTTGCAAAGGCAAAAAAAATAATAACAGCATACATACAGTACTGCAGGGTAAATTGAAGTTATTGCTCAGTTCTTCATGAATTCTTGACTAAGGTACTTTTAAAAGATGCCCTGTATTCCCCTCAAGATTTCAATGCCATTTTATTTTGTTTTGTTTTGTTTTGTGATAGAGTCTCGCTTTGTAACCCTCAGTAGAGTGCCATGGCCTCATAATTCCCAGCAACCAGAATCTCTTAGGTTCAGGGATTCACTTGCCTCAGCCTCCCGAGTAGCTGGGACTACAGATGCCCGCCACAATGCCGGGCTATTTTTCTGTTTTGCAGTTTGGCCGAGGCCGAGTTTGAACCAGCCACCTTCGGTATATGAGGCTGGCGCCCTACTTGATGAGCCGCAGGTGCCGCCCACCATTTGAAATATTTTCATCGAACTGGTTAACACAGCCTTCACTGCATTTTCTTAGTTATCATGCTAAGACATTTATACTCTACACTTAGTAAATTTAACATGTACCCATGTAAAATGCACCGTAGGTGAATCACACAAGATTCTTTCCTTACACAATGCCATTTTCCTTTCTGTCTAATTTCTCTTATTCCCAAAAACCAACCCACTCCCCACTAAACAGGATCACAGTTCACTATGAAGTCAACCATTCACTTGGCCAAACTGATAATTGCAAGGTTTAAAAGGCAAGAACGTTATCCTTTGACAAAGACTCGGTTTCCCCAATAATTTATTTATTTTATTTATTTTTTTTTTTTTTTTGAGACAGAGCCTCAAGCTGTCACCTTGGATAGAGTGTCGTGGCATCACACCTCACAGCAACCTCCAATTTCTGGGCTCAAGAGACTCTCCTGCCTCTGCCTCCCAAGTAGCTGAGACTACAGGCACCCGCCACAACACCCAGCCATTTTTTGGTTGCAGCCATCATTGTTGTTTGGCGGGCCCAGGCTGGATTCAAACCCGCCAGCTCAGGTGTACGTGGCTGGCGCCTTAGCCTGTTGAGCCACAGGCGCCGAGCCTGTTTATTTATTTATTTATTTTTTAGAGACAGAATCTCACTTTGTCACCCTCAGGAGAGTGCTGTGGCATCGTAGCTCACAGCAATCTCAAACTCATGAGCTCAAATAATCCTCTTGCCTCAGCCTCCCCAGCAGTTGGGACTACTCAGTGGTTCTCAGTGCCGCAACCCTTTAATCCAGTTCCTCATGTTGTGGTGACCCCCAACCATAAAATTATTTTCGTTGCTACTTCATGTGTGCAAAAAATATGTGTTTTCCGATGGTCTTAGGCGACCCCTGTGAAAGGGTCGTTCTACCTCCAAAGGAGTTGTGACCCACAGGTTGAGAACCCCTGGACTACAGGCTCCTACCATAACACCCAGCTATATTTTTTAGAGACGAGTTCTTGCTCTGGCTCAGACTGGTCTCAAACTCAGGCAATCCACCCACCTCAGTCTCCCAGAATGCTAGGATTACAGGCGTGAGCCACTGCTCCCAGCCCACCATTACAAGACTTTACAAACCGTTTCATTAAGAACACATTCATTGGGTGGCACCCATAGCTCAGTGGATAGGCAGGATTAAAACTAACCCAGGTCAGCTAAAACAACAATGACAAGTGCAACGACAACAACAACAACAAAAATAGCTAGGCATTGTGGTAGGCACCTGTAATCCCAGCTACTTGGGAGGCTGAGGCAAGAGAATTGCCTAAAACCAAGAGTTTGAGGTAACCGTGAGCTGTGACACCAAAACACTCTATGGAGGGCACCACAGTGAGACTGTCTAAAGAAAATAAAAAAGAACACATTCATTGGCCTCATTACAATTTTTATATTTACATTAATCTTGTTTTCAGATAGCAAGAATAAGATTCTGAAGAAGTCCTAAAATTATTTCTCAGGCTTTACAGAAAAAAAACCCAGATGGGTTTTCTCCTTAAACATACAGCAACATAACTCACGGTATTCTCAAATTTGACAGTTATTTGGGCCTGTTATGTGCCTTCTATGGTGATAGGTGGAAAGGCACAGCATATTTGCTGTTACAGAGCTAAAATTTAAATGCGAAGGCAAAAATATTTAGCAGTAAAACAGTTATACTTCATTTTGTATTATTATTATTATTATATATTGTTTAGTTTTATTTTGAGACAAAGTCTTACTCTGTTGCCCTGAGTAGAGTGCCATAGTTCACAGCAACCTCAAACTGTTGGGCTCAAATAATCCTCCTGCCTCAGCCTCCCAAGTAACTTGGACTACAGGCACCACCCAGGATGCCTGGCTAGTTTTTCCATTTTTAGTAGAGACAGGATCTCACTCTTGCTCAGGCTGCTCTCCAACTCCTGAGCTCAGGCAATACACCCACCTCAGCATCTCAGAGCTAGGATTACAGGCATGAGCCACCATGTCTGGTCTATATATTGTTATATATTAGCTACTATTCATCTTAAGACCACTTAATTCTTTTTTTTTTTTTTTTTTGAGACAGAGCCTCAAGCTGTCACCCTGGATAGAGTGCCATGGCATCACCGCTCACAGCAACCTCCAATTCCTGGGCTCAAGCGAGTCTCCTGCCTCTGCCTCCCAAGTAGCTGGGACTACAGGCGCCCGCCACAACACCTGGCCATTTTTTGTTTGCAGCTGTCATTGTTGTTTGGCGGGCCCGGGATAGATTCGAACCCACCAGCTCAGGTGTACGTGGCTGGCACCTTAGCCCGTTGAGCCACAGGTGCCGAGCCGAGACCACTTAATTCTTATAACCAGTCTATGGTTGTTTACAGATGAGGACACATATTAACTTTTCTAAGGTCACTAAGCCAGCAAGTGACAGAGCTAGAAACTTCCACAGTCTGACACTTGTCTATATTCCTAACCACCAGACCATATTGCCTCATGGAGGTTGCTTAAGGAGTCAGCATCAATCTGTGAGCATAAAACATGTCTCACAAGAACAGAAACACAGCACTTCAAAACATATTGTACAGAGAAGACTCAAAGATAACTGCAAAACTTCTTGGACAAATGGAAGAAGATAGTGTCAATGGCAAAAATTAGATTGTTAGAAAAGCTAGATAAATTGGAGAATGAGAAAAAGCAAAATAAGCAACTTTCAGGTTTAGAATTTGTAGTGATAGTGCAACAAGAGTTCTATAAACAGGGTGGCACCTGTGGCTCAGTGAGTAGGGCGCCAGCCCCATATGCCAGAGGTGGCGGGTTCAAACCTGCCCCGCCAAAAAAAAAAAAAAAAAACTGCAGAAAAAAAAGAGTTCTATAAGCAACTGAAAATTGTGATTACATAAATGACACTAATTTTATTTTTTCTCAAGACTAGAAGTCAGTGATTAAGGCTAGAGATAGAACTTAGGAATTACCATGTACATTCAACTAACATTGACTAAACATCCACTGTGAGCCAGGCACAGTCAATATTATGACATACTTTATTTCATTTAATATTCACTGTACCACATTTGCCTCTCTCTTTTTTTTCTTTTTGAGACAAAGTCTCAAGCTGTCACCCTGGGTAGAGTGCCCTGTCATTCACAGCTCATAGCAACCTCAAACTCTTGGGCTTAAGTAATTCTCTTGCCTCAGCCTCCCAAGAAGCTAGGACTACAGTTGCCTGCCACAACGCCTGGCTTTTGTTGTTGTTATTGTTGTTGTAGTTGTCATTGTTTGGCAGGCCTTGGCTGGATTCGAACTTGCCAGTCCCAGTGTATGTGGCCAGCACCCTAGCTGCTGAGCTACAGGTGCCGAGCCATATTTGCCTCTCTTGATAGAGTATTAGTTTTAGAGGACAGAGACGATGTCTTTTTCCTTTTGCTTTTTCATGCAGTGAGTGCTTATTGAGCACCTACTTTGTGCCAGGCCCTAGAGATATGGTGGAGAACATGAAAAACACAATTCCTGCTCCCATAGAACACAGAATATGCAATAAAGATTTTCAACCATTCTTAAATATTGGAATCATCTATGAATGAGATGTTACAGAAACAGATACTCCAGCCTGATCTATTTAGCATTTCCCAGAGTAAATCTCAGTTAGGCTTAATTCCTGTTTTAAGGATTTCATAGGCAATTCTAAAACTAAAGCAGGTGTTTTCACCAGCAGCTCTCCGCACCTTGTGTACCTGCTGGGCACACAGTAAGCACTCAGTATACATTTGCCTGTCAGTGAATGAACAGTACAATTGCAGTTACCATTTAAGAGTTAAGGAGACTGGCTCAGCGCCTGTGGCTCAACAGGCTGGGGTGCCAGCCACATACACCTGAGCTGGCGGGTTCGAATCCAGCCTGGGCCTGCCAAACAACAATGCTGGCTGCAACCAAAAGATGGCCGGGTGTTGTGGAGGGCGCCTGTAGTCCCAGCTACTTGGGAGGCGGAGGCAAGAGACTCGCTTGAGCCCAGGAATTTGAGGTTGCTGTGAGCTGTGATGCCACAGCACTCTATCCAGGGTGACAGCTTGAGGCTCTGTCTCAAAAAAAAAAAAAAAGTAGAGTGAGAGCTCACATTTCTCTAATGACAAATGCAAATTTTATATAAATGGAACCAAAGTATTTGCATCCTTCTGAACCTTGCCTTCCCCCTTTTAGGTTTCTCCACATAGCCCTAGTTCGCTCATTTTAACTCTATATGAATTTTGTGAATAAACCACAATTTACTCATCCATTTATCTGTGGATGAACTATGCTGCAGTACACATTTCTGGTGCATGCGCTTCGTTGAATTCTGCCAGAGTTCTATGGGACCTGTTGGCCGCAAAGCCATCTGTGGGCTGGAAAGTGTGCCTATTTTCAGCCTCATTTTCTGTTCTCCAAAGCAGCCAGACCAACCTACACTTCCCAAAACATGTATTAAAATTCCCACTGCCCCACCTCCCATTAACATCTTTCAATACGTCATTCTGAATGGAGTAAATGGGTATCTCATGGTTGTTTTAATTTATTGATTACCAGTGTGGTGCAAAATCTTGTCATACTTAGGTGTTCAAATAGAATTACAGGGCCAGAGAAGATGTATACAATTTATGCCAAGCATTTTACAAAGTGGCTATAACATTTAATATTCAATGTTACAATAACTGCCAAGCATTTTACAAAGTGGCTATAACATTTAATATTCAAATTAGTAAAGAATAAGAGTTCCATGTGGGCGAATTTTTGTTAGCTCTTGGTACTGTCAATCTTTTTAATTTTAGCCATTCAATGGTTGTGGAGTGAGATCGCACATTTCCCTAATGACAAATGCTACTGACCACTCTTGTTTTTTTTTTTTTTTTTGAGACAGAGCATTAAGCTGTCGCCTTAGGTAGAGTGCCGTGGCATCACAGCTCACAGCGACCTTCAACTCCTGGGCTCAAGCGATTCTCCTGCCTCTGCCTTCCAAGTAGCTGGGGCTACAGGCACCTTTGGTGGGCCCAGGCTGGATTTGAACTGCCAGCTCAGGCCTACGCAGTACTAGCCTACTGAGCACTCTTTTATGTGTTAATTGACTATTTGCATACAGCCAAGGCTTTAACTCATCACAAAGAATGTTTTAAAAAACTGTACAGGCTCGGCACAGGCTAAGGCGCCAGCCACTTACACCTGAACTGGCGGGTTCACATCCAGCCTGGCCTGCCAAACAGTGATGGCTGCAACCAAAAAATGGCCGGGCGTTGTGGTGGACGCCTGTAGTCCCAGCTACTTGGAAGGCAGAGGCAGAAGAATCGCTTGAGCCCAGGAATTGGAGGTTGCTGTGAGCTGTGATGCCACAACACTCTATCCAGGGTGACAGTTTGAGGCTCTGTCTCAAAAAAATTAATAAATAAATAAAATAAAAAACTAATACAGTATAAAAGTAACAATAAAATGAGATTGGCAGTTAGAGTTTCTACTCGGAGAGGGAGAATTGACGCAGGACATTTGGCGCCCTAGCAAGGAGCGGGACCTCCAATCCCTACCGGAGGCTCCAACAGCCAAAAAGGCCGGATAACTGCCAAGGAGACACCTGTGCCTTGGTGTCTCCTTCACTTTACACTTAGGACTAAATGTGGAACCCCCATTTCCTATGTCTAGGAAATTCAATTTCATGTGAATTTCCTAGGCCTCAATTCCATGAAAGGACTGTGTCCATTCATTGATACATTCATTCACCTTGCCCCCAGGGGGAAGGGACTATGTTCATTCTTCCTGGCCAAGGAACCCATACACCTATATATACCCCAAGACTAAAAGCCTAAAGGGGGAGATGGGGAAAGATCGGGAGAGAAACAGAGAGCTTTTCTCTCCCCACTTGAGTTCTCTCTCTCTACCAGGAGCTTTAGTGTTTTCTGTATTCTTTTCTGTAAATAAATTGTCTTACCGGCTCAGTGCCTGTGGCTCAGCGGGCTAAGGCACCACCCACGTACACCTGAGCTGGCAGGTTCGAATCCAGCCTGGGCCCGCCAAACAACAATGATGGCTGCAACCTAAAAATGGCCGGGCGTTGTGGCGGGCGCCTGTAGTCCCAGCTACTTGGGAGGTGGAGGCAAGAGACTCACTTGAGCCGAGGATTTGGAGGTTGCTGTGAGCTGTGATGCCACAGCACTCTATCCAGGGTGAAAGCTTGAGGCTCTGTCTCAAAAAAAAAATAAAAATAAAAAATAAAAATAGGGCGGCTCCTGTGGCTCAGCGAGTAGGGCGCCGGCCCCATATACCAAAGGTGGTGGGTTCAAGCCCGGCCTCCACCGAACTGCAAAACAAAAAAATAGCCGGGTGCTGTGGCAGGCACCTGTAGTCCCAGCTACTCGGGAGGCTGAGGCAAGAGAATCGCTTAAGCCCAAGAGCTGGAGGTTGCTGTGAGCAGTGTGACGCCATGGCACTCTACCCAGGGCGATAAAGTGAGACTCTGTCTCTGCAAAAAAAAAAATAAATAAATAAAAATAAATTGTCTTACCACTGGAAAAAAATTAAAAAAGAAAAAAAAGAAAAGTGCCTGGCATAGGGAAGTGCTAAATAAATATTTTGTTGAAAAAAATAATAATAATATAGAAATGATTTAAAGTATATAGGAGGGGCTCAGCACCTGCGGCTCAAGCTGCTAAGGTGCCAGCCACATACACCTAAGCTAGCGGGTTCGAATCCAGCCTGGGCCTTCCAAACAACAATGATGGCTGCAACCAAAAAAAGCCAGGCATTGTGGCGGGTGCCTGTGGTTCCAGCTAATTGGGAAGCAGAGGCAGAAGAATCGCTTGAGCCCAGAAGTTGGAGGTTGCTGTGAACTGTGATGCCATGGCACTCTACCCAGGGCGACGGCTTGAGGCTCCGTCTCAAAAAAATAAATAAATAAAGTATACAGGAGGATGTGTGTAGGTTATATGTAAATATTATGTCATTTTATATCAAGAATTTGAGTATTTGCAGATTTTGGTATTACTGAGGGACATCCATGAATACCAAAAGACAAGTGTACATTTTTTTCTTTGTGAAATGTTTGAGATTTTTCACCCATTTTAAATAATATTTGTCTTTTTATTATTGAGTTGTAAAAGTTCTGGAAACAAGTCCTTTGTTAGCTACCTTTTTGTGAAATCTAATTTACCAATATTTTTTCTTTTGTGGTAACAGCTTTCTTTGTCCTGTAACAAACCTTTGCTTATCCCCAGGTGGTGAAACTATCTTCCTGTTTCTTCTAAAAGCTCAATGATTCAGCTCAGATTAAGAAGTGAGGTTCATTTTGCCTATATAGACATCCAGTTGTTCTAGTACTAATTGTTGAAAAGACTACTTTCCCCCAATGAATTGCTTTGCTGCCTTTGTCAAAAATCAATCAACTCTGTCAGTGTGGGTTATTTATGGACTCTGCTCTGTTTCTATTGAACTATGTCTGATTTTCGGCCAGTATCATATGATCTAGATTAACGTCTCTTTTCAGTAAGTCTTGAAGTTAGGAAGTTTAAGTTCTCCAGTTTCAACGTCCTTTTTCAATATTACTATGGCTATTCTAGATCCTCTGCATACCAAAATAAATTTACAGTTAACTTATCATTTAGGAAAAGCTTTAGATGAGACTGCCTTAAATCTATAGGTCAATTTGGGATAGAACCAATAACAATTTATTTTCCAAACCATGAATATGGTATATCTATACATTTGCTTAGGTCTTTTTTTTTTTTTTTTTTGGCCGGAGCTGGCCACCACCTCTGGTATATGGGGCCGGCCCCCTACTCCTTGAGCCACAGGCGCAGCCCTACTTATGTCCTTTAATAAAGCTTTCTCTTGGCAATGTTGTAGTTTTTCACTGCAAAGGATTTAGCACATTTTTGTGTTACATTTATTCCTAAATATGCTTTTTTGGGCTTTTTGGAGACAGAGTCTCAATTTGTCACCCTTGGTAGAGTGCCGTAGCATCATAGCTCACAGCAACCTCAAACTCTTGGGCTCAAGTGATTCTCTTGCCTCAGCCTCCCAAGCAGCTGGGACTACAGACACCTGCCATAATGCCCAGCTATTTTTAGAGACAAAGTCTCACTCTAGCTCAGGTTGGTCTGGAACCCATGAGCTCAGGCAATCCACTTGCCTCGGCCTCCCAGGGTGCTAGGATCACAGGCATGAGCCACAGTGCCTGGCCTCTAAGTATGCTTTTTGATTTTATGGTAACAAAATTGTTTTTATTTATTTATTTATTTATTGAGACAGAGCCTCAAGTTGTCACCCTGGATAAGAGTGCGGTGGCATCACAGCTCACAGCATCTTCCAATTCCTGGGCTCAAGCGAGTCTCCTGCCTCTGCCTCCCAAGTAGCTGGAACTACAAGTACCCACAACGCCCAGCCTTTTTTGGTTGCAGCCGTCATTGTTGTTTGGCCGGGCCAGGCTGGATTCAAACTTTCCAGCTCAGGTGTACCTGGCTGGTGCCTTAGCCTGTTGAGCCACAGGCGCCAAGCCACAAAATTGTTTTTAAACTCATTATTTTCCATTATTTGCTGTTAATATATAGAAATTTATATGGTATCCCGATAATTTATTACAGTCATTATTATAGTTTTGTTGTTAATTCCTTACTATAAACAAATATGTCATCTAAGAATGAGGACCACTTTTATATCTACCTTTGTCTTTTTTTTTTTTTCTTTTCTTTGAGACAGAGTCTTACTCTGTTGCAGTGGCTAGAGTGCAGTTGTGTCATTATAGCTCACAGCAACCTCAAACTTCTGGACTCACAAAAATCTTCTTGCCTCAGCCTCCCAAGTAGCTAGGACTACAGGCACCTGCCACAAAGCCTGGCTATTTTTTTTAGAGACAAGGTCTCACTCTTGCTCAGGCTGGTCTCCAGCTTCTGAGTTCAAGTAATCCACCCTCCTGGGCTTTCCAGAGTGCTAGAATTATAGATGTGAGCCACCACACCCGGCAGCCATCCATGTCTTATTCCTGATATTAGAAGGAAAGATTCAGTCTTGTACCATTAAATATGATTTTAGCTATAGGTTTTCATAGATGCCCTATACTAAGCTGAAGGAGCATAGTATAGGGTATCTATGAAAATGCCCTTTTTATTCCTAGTTCACTGAGACTTTTTATCATGAATGTTGCTGAATTTTGTTTGATGCTTTTTCCTTATCACCATCAAACATATAGCCTCATGTACACTGTCACTAACAAATGCAGGTAAATAGTACAAGAGGAGGGGACTGTATAGCATCTTGATTGTTGCTCTCCACAAAAGATATTATATATCAAAATGGGAATGCTATATTTGAGATTCAGACATTACTTTGTTCCATTAGTACACAATATTAGACTTTTTTTGGAGATATTGTCTCAAGCTGTCACCCTGGATAGAGTGCCGTACCATCACAGCTCATAGCAACCTCCAATTCCTGGGCTCAAGCAAGTCTCCTGCCTCTGCCTCCCAAGTAGCTGGGACTATAGGCTCCCAACACAATGCCCAGCCATTTTTTGGTTCCAGCTGTCATTGTTGTTTGGCAGGCCCAGGCTGGATTCGAACCCGCCAGCTCAGGTATACATGGCTAGCACCTTAGCCCATTGAGCCACAGGGGCTAAGCCTTTTTTTTTTGAGACAGAGCCTCAAGCTGTCACCCTGGATAGAGTGCTGTTGCATCATAGCTCACAGCAACCTCCAATTCCTGGGCTCAAGCGAGTCTCCTGCCTCTGGCTCCCAAGTAGGTGGGACTACAGGCACCCGCC
>CAUYON010037416.1:0-16677 GCA_963573935.1 Arctocebus calabarensis | reverse complement strand
ACGTGGTCACCAGAAGAATCCCTGGCAGAAGGTGGGCCTGCGGAGGTCCAATATGCACAGGGCACAGGACTGCGCCATTGCCAGGGGAGTTTCTGGCCAGGGGAGGGCCTGTGGAGGCCCAGCCAGTGACCCATGGTCACCGGGGCATTTCTGGTTGGGGGCAGGCCTGCAGAGGCTGGTGGTTGCCAGTGGAATCCCTGGCAGATGTGGGCCTGAGGATACCCTGCAGGATCGGGTGGCAGGGCTGCGCAATCACTGAGGGAGATCCTGGCGGGGGGGGGGGCCTGCAGAGGCCCTGCGGGTGCCAGGCACAGGCCTGCGCAGTTGCCAGGGGAGTCCTTGGCCAAAGGCAGTCCTGCAGAGGCCAGGCAGTTGGGGGTGCGGGGCATGCAGTCACTTGCAGAGTTCCTGACTGGAGGTGGGCCTGTGGAAGCCAGGCAGGCTTCAGGCACGGGGCATGGAGCCACACGGTCACTTGTGGATTCCCTGGCCAGAGAGAGGGAGGTTTGCCGTGGCCCCCCATAGTCTTTTGCCATGGGGTGCTTATTCCAGCAGGTGGTGATGGGGGGCGCTGCTCAAGTACCTCCTTCCTTAGTCTCAGCAGAGGTTAGGCTTCTCGTTCGTCAGGTAAGGGGGGAATGGTGTAATATAAGTTCAGAATGGTGGGTGAAACTTTAGTTCAGTTTTTCAGCCTAGCAAGAGAGTGTTCAGAGTCACATCAGGGTCACTCTGGGAAGCAGATCCAACTTCCCACAGCGCTCTTCCATGGGGTGGGAAAAGAGGTCCACAGTTCACCACTTGACTGTAGAAAACCTGCAGGAGCAAATGAAGAGAAAAAAGAAAGGAAACAGAAAAGCAAAAAACCCACAGCTTTCATGGGGTAGGAGATGGATACTTTACCTTTCACATGAATTTTGTACCTGAAGCTTGCTTTCTTGGAGCTGCAGCTTGCCTCAGCAGAGGTGACCTGCAGTTATCACTTCTCTCTCTCAGCTGGGCTTCCAGTCTTCAGCTTAATTGCGCAGTTTCTGGAGGTTATTTTTCCTTTTGTTCAGGAGCCTCTTTTGGAATTTGCTTCCAGTTGGCCATCTTGCTCCACCCCCTAGAAAATTATTTTTTGATGCATTAAGAATATAAGAGTTGGGGGAGTGGAGGCAAGATGGCCGACTGGAGCCAGCTTTCCACAGAGGTTCCTGTCCAAAAGGAGAGTTAAAGAACAGAAGTTTAGCAAGTAAGCTGATGGTTTGTAGCTTAGCCAAAACCCTGCTGAAGCAATCTGTGACCCCCAAGGAAGCAAACAATAGGTACAAAATCCATTGCCATGTGGACAGGAGTCCCTCCCCAATGAGAACGGCTCACAGTATACTCTAAACAAACAAGTGAGCAGAGTTCAGATCCCCTCCTATTTTATCCAATGTGAAAGACCCTCTAAAAACTGGAACTCCTTCTCTAGAGAGGACTTATGAATGTGCCATGGCACTCTCCCACCAGGCATAAAACTGTATATATTCTATACTTGCAATTCTGAACTCCCAGCACCTCTCCACTCTCACCCTGAGGTCTGATAGCCTGTCCCCCATGGAGTCCAGACTCTTGGGCATTTTCTTGAGAGGTGTGGACAGGGCATTGGCAATTGCTTGTCTATACTGATTCTGCGGCACCAGGGTAAGGAGAAGACAGTCAACTGAGAGGGAACCATATTTAAAAGGGAGAGGCAGTGCTCCCTGGCATAGAGCAGCAGTGGCAACAGTGGCAGCAGCGGGAATAATAGGGCTCAACCCTCTGGGAATATTTTGGAGAAAAACTCCCTGTCTCTCTGTACAACCAGAGGAAACCAGGCATCATTTATGGTGGCAGCCACTGGTGGAACAGAACTGGGACAGAAACACAGACCCCATGAGTAAAGGGTATGCCAGAGGTGGTACCTGCCTGGGCAGGCATGGGGACTAGAATACGAGCACACAGAAACAGCATACTCCCAGGGCCGGGCTAAGCGAGAGGACTGCTTTAGTGAGCCTAAGACACACTCGGCCCTCAGGGGATCATAGCTGAGACAAAGGCAGGTGGGAAGAGGCAAAAAACGAAAGCTGAGAGTGAGCTCTAGTGACGCCCAACCCAACACAGACTATATCCAAGACAGACATGCCAACTATGGGCAGCCACCCAGACCGGGGCTGAGTCACAGTTTCTGTGAACTCCAACAGCATCTGAACCACAGGGGAATGTAGCCAGTACAGAAACAAACTCTACAAAGTTGTTCTGTTCTGTCACCAACATCAATCAGGGGCAGGGTTGGAACTGAGTGAACTGCCCCAGCCTCCATTAAGCACACAAGGTTGTCAAGCCTCAGCTCCCCCTGCCAGATAGTGGCAGAAAACAGCAGCCTGGCCAAAGAGACATAGATCTCTCTGTGACTCAGGCAGGTGCAAACCCCTGGATCATCTGCCCCATTGAAGGGAACCAGGTCATAGCTCTGCAGGCTTACCAGGGTGTGACAGAGGTACAAGGTGGGGAAGAAGGCATCAACCTTCCCAGACTAATTCATTTGCTGGGTGAGTCCTACTGACCTCATGGAGCCCCGGAGTGAGTCATACTTGAGCTGCCAGCAGACTCCTGCTATCTAGTTGCCAGAGACCTTTTGAACTCTCCCACCTGAGACCAGTGCTGACTGGGACAATTGATTTGAACCTCTTGAACTGGGCCAATCACCCGAGGACTATGCAAAGTGGTACCCTGGGTGTGTGGTTGTGGGAAAGCTTGATTTTCCTTTACAGTTGTTACCCATGGGAGGCAAGGTGACTTAATTGCTGGTATTTCTCCACAGCTGAGACTTTAACCCAGAGTAACTGATTCACTAGGGTAGGACAGAGACCAGCTGAAAACAAGACAGAGCCACGTAGCCCCACCACACCAAATAGGTCCCCAGTTTCTCAGGCCATAGCATTGTATGGGTCCTTGGCAAAGCTCAGGGGGGAAAGGTAAAGACACCAGTCCCAGATCTTGGGCAAAGGCATGGTTAATCACTACTCTTGGAGCTCCCAAACCAACTTCACCTTATCTGCTCATATACCCAAATGGTGTAAAATAATTATGAGGAGGAATCAGAGCAAAACCTCTGGTAACATGAATAACCAGGGTAGATCAACCCCCCTCAGGAACAATATGATGGACACAACTGAAGATCCCATGCATAAACTGAGGGCTGAGATGTCAGAAATCAAATTCAGAATTTGGATTGCAAATAAGAGTAATAGAATGGAGGTAAGGTTGGAATCAGAAATTCAAGGAAAATTTCAAAAGTTGTCTCAAGAATTCAATAAATTCAAATACAAAATCACCAAAGATTTTGACATATTGAGACAAGAATTTGCAGCCCTCAAAGATCTGAGAAATACAGTAGAATCCTTCAGTAACAGAATGGAGCAGGCAACAGAAAGTATTTCTAACATTGAAGACAAAGCTTTTGAATGCTCTGAAATGCTCAAAGAGGAACAGAAGTGGAGAGAAAAACATATCAGTCTCTCAGAGAGCTTTGGGATAATTTGAGGAACACTAATATTCACTTATAAGAATTCTGGAAGGCAATAAGGTGGCTTTGAAAGGCACAGAGGCTCCTCTTCATGAGATAATGACGGAGAACTTTCCAGACATGCCAAGAGATGCTGAAATTCAGATAGCAGACAGTTTCAGAACCCCAGCAAGACTCAACCCAAATAAGACTTATCCTAGACACCTTATAGTTAACTTTGCTGAAGTTAAAATGAAGAAGAAAATTCTGCAAGCAGCCAAATGTATGAAAACTATAACCTACAAGGGGAAGAATATTATAATGACTGCAGATATTTCTGCTTAAATCTTTCAAGCTAGAAGAGGGTGGTCATTGACTTTTAATCTAAATCAAAATAACTTTCAACCCAGGATCCTGTATCCAGTTAAACTGAGTTTCATTTATGATGGAGAAATTAAATACTTTAATGACTTTCACATGTTGAAGAAATTTGCTATAACTAAATCAGCTCTCCAGGACATTCTCAGACCTATCTTCCATAATGACCAGCACAATCCTCCACCACAAAAGTAAACTCCCTCAGAAACTTTTGATCAAATTCCAACTTCCAAAATGATTAAAAATGTCCACTGGACCTTTGAAAAACTTGACATCCAAAATTCTACCAGGTTTATCAATATTTACAATTAATGTGAATGACTTAAATTGCCCTCTAAAGAGGCACAGGTTAGCTGACTAGATACAAAAATTCAGGCCAGATATCTGCTGCATACAAGAATCTCATCTTACCTTGAATCTCATCTTACCTTAAAAGATAAATAGAGTCTTAGGTGAAGGGATGGTCATCAATATTTTAAGCAAATGGAAATCAGAAAAAAGCAGGTATTGCAGTTTTATTCACAGATACAATAGGCTTTAAACCAACTAAAGTAAGGAAAGATAAGGATGGTCACTTCATATTTGTTAAGGGTAACACTCAACATGATGAGACTTCATTATTAACATCTATGCACCCAACAAGAATGTGCCTCAATTTATAAGAGAGACTCTAACTGACATGAGCAACTTGATTTCCTCCGGCACCATAATAGTCAGAGATTTTAACACTCCTTTGGCAGTATTGGATAGATCCTCCAAAAAGAAGCTAAACAAAGAAATTTTAGCCTTATACATAACCACTCAACAATTGGGTTTAATAGACATCTATAGAACATTTCATCCTAACAAAACTAAATACACATTCTTCTCATCAACCTATGGAACATCCTCCAAAATTGATCACCCCTCAGGTCACAAGTCTAACCTCAGCAAATTTAAAAGAAGAGAAATTATTCCTTGCATCTTCTCAGACCATCATGGAATAAAAGTGGAACTCACTAACAACAGGAATCTGCATACTCATACAAAATCATGGAAACTAAATAACCTTATGCTGAGTGATAACTGGTCATAGACAAGATTAAGAAGGAAATTACTAAATTTTTGGAGAAAACAACAATGAAGACATGAATTATCATAACCTCTGGGATATCACAAAGGCAGTCCTAAGAGGGAAATTTAGAGCCTTTCAAGCCTTCCTCAAGACAACAGAAAGAGATAACGTTAACAACTTAATAGGACATCTTAAGCAACTAGAGAAGAAAGAACATTCCAACCCCAAACCAAGCAGAAGACAAGAAATAACCAAAATTAGAGCAGAAATAAATGAAATTAAAACCAGATGGATTATACAACAGATCAATAAATCAAAAAGTTGGTTTTTTGAAAAGGTCAATAAAATAGATAAACCTTTGGCTAACCTAACCAGGAAAAACAAAGTAAAATCTCTAATTTCATCAATCAGGAATGGCAAAGGTGAAATAACAACAGACTTCTCAGAAGTTCAAAAAATCCTTAATGAATATTACAAGAAACTTTATTCTTAGAAATATGAAAATCTGAAGGAAATAGACCAATATTTGGAAGCACACCACCTTCCAAGACTTAGGCAAAATGAAGTGGAAATGTTGAACAGATCTATATTAACTTCTGAAACAGCATAAACTATACAAAATCTCCCTAAAAAGAAAAGCCCGGGACCAGATGGCTTCACATAAGAATTCTACCAAACCTTTAAAGAGGAATTAGTTCCTATATTACTCAACCTTTTTCAAAATATAGAAAAAGAAGGAATACTACCCAACACATTCTATGAAGCAAACATCACCTTGATCCCCAAACCAGAAAAAGACCAACAAGAAAAGAAAATTATAGACTAATATCACTAATGTATATTAATCCAAAAATATTCAACAACATCCTAGCAAACATAATGCAGCAACACATCAAACAAACTATACACCATGACCAAGTGGGCTCTATCCAAGGGTCTCAAGGTTGGTTTAATATATGTAAATCTAGAAATAGAATTCATCACATCAAAAAATTAAAAAACAAAGACTATATGATTCTCTCAATTGATGCAGAAAAAGCTTTGAATAATATCCAGCATCCTTTCATGATCAGAACACTCAAGAAAATGGATATAGAAGGGACATTTCTTAAACTGATAGAGGTCATCTATAGCAAACCCACAGTCAATATCATATTGAATGGAGTTAAATTGAAATCATTTCCACTCAGATCAGGATCCAGGCAAGGTTGCCCACTGTTCTCCATTGCTTTTTAACATTGTAATGAAAGTCTTAACCATCACAATTAGGGGGAAAAAGGCAATCAAGGGTATCTACATAGGGTCAGAGGAGATCAAACATTCGCTCTTCGCAGATGATATGATTCTATATCTCGAAAACATCAGGGATTCTACTACAAAATTCTTTGAAGTGATCACGGAATACAGCAGCGTCTCAGGTTACAAAATCAACACTCATAAATCTGTAATCTTTACATATACCAGTAATAGTCATGCTGAAAAAACAGTCAAGGACTCTATTCCATTCACAGTAGTGCCAGAAGAAGATGAAATATTTGGGAGTTTGCCTAACCAGGATGTAAAATATCTCTGTAAAGAGAACTATGAAACTCTAAGAAAAGAAATAGTGAAGATGTTAACAAATGGAAAAACATACCATGCTCAAGGCAGGGAAGAATTAACATTGTTAAAATGTCCATACTAACCAAAACAATATGCAATTTTAATCCCTATTAAAGCTCCATTGTCATACTTTAAAGATCTTGAAAAAATAATACTTCATTGTATATGGAATCAGAAAAAAAACTTCAAATAGCCAAGACATTACTCAGAAATAAAAACAAAGCAGGAGGAATCACACTACCAGACCTCAGACTATACTATGAATCTATAGTGATCAAAACAGCATGGTACTGGCACAAAAACAGAGATATAGATGTATGGAACAGAATAGAGAACCAAGAGATGAACCCAACTACTTACTGTTATTTGATCTTTGACAAGCCAATTAAAAACATCCAGTGGGGAAAAGATTCCCTATTTAACAAATGGTGCTGGGTGAACTGGCTGGTGACATGGAGAAGACTGAAACTAGACCCACACCTTTCATAATTAACTAAGATAGACTCTCATTGTATTGAAGATTTAAACTTAAGGCATGAAACTATAAAAATACTAGAAGAAGGTACAGGGAAAACACTTGAAGAAATCAACCTGGACGAATATTTTATAAGGAGGTCCCCAGGGCAATTGAAGCAACACCAAAAATACATTTCTGGGATCTGTTCAAACTAAAAACCTTCTGTACAGCCAAGAACACAGTAAGTAAAGCAAGCAGACAGCCCTCAGAATGGGAGGAGATATTTGCAGGTTATGTCTCTGACAATAACCAGAATCCACAGAGAAGTCAAACATATTATCACACTTGCAATCTTAACACTTTGGGAGACTCAGGCAAGATCTCTTGAAGCCAGGATTTGTAGGCTGCAGGGAGTTAGGACAATACCATTGTGCTCTAACCCAGGTCACAAAGTAAGACACTGTCTCTTAAAAAAAATAAAAATAAAATAAAACAGGGCAGGAGAGATTAATGAACATGTTGTGTTTCTCATGGCTAATAATATTACAGAGCTAGAATTTGACAGGTGTGTCTGAACTAAACTCCATACTCTCTAGGGGCGGAGTTTACCTTTGTACTCCCAAAGTCCCATGAAGGGCATTGTCATAATAAATCTGTATGGCTAAATTAATAGGTTTTTGATGGGGTTCAAGATGGGCTACCTCAAAATATGGCAGCTTGGAATGTTGAATATTTTATTTTGGAGGAAGGAATCTGAGAAAACAGCAGGAGCAGGTTGGTTTCTCTGACCTCTGGCACCATCTTCCCCTGAAGCAGGTAACAAAACATAGAAAAGAATTTGTGATTTTCCCCTGTAGCAGGTCATAGAACTGTCGTGTGTGAGATGTCCTCTGCATTTGGAGAAAAGGAGCATCCCTTATCTCTGAATGCAAAGGGACACAGAAGAATCTGAAAAAAAACAGACCTTGCTATGCCTCCCCCCATTCACCACACTTACCTCATATTCTTTGCCCTATCATGTGGTGTCATCAACTACTGTAAAAACCATTCAGATTCATTTTTTTCCTTTTATTAAATCAACATGCATAAATCATGAATACATTTATGCCTTTGTAGGATTCAATGTATTGATTTTTTTGTACAAATTGGAGTGCTTACATCCAACTAATCAACATAACTAAAAAAAATTCAGATTAAAAGTTTCCTCTGGTCTTCATTGTCCTGTGAAGATGCCATTTCCATGTAAAACTTACATTAAATACATTTGTATGCTGCTCACTTGTTACTTGTCTTTCATTACAGGGACTTCAGCCATGCCCTCAGAAGAGTAGAAGGAAATGATAATTTCCGTCCCCTGATCCTTGGGATATACTTCTTGGTTGATCTATTTTCACCCACTTCATTTTTAGCTTGTTGCTTAACTCATTTAATATATTAATATATTGACCTTAATACCTTTACTCATGTTATAGTTACTTTTAGAAAGAAAAAAAGATGTATTACCACATATAAAATCCCTTTGATACCACATATTTTAAATAACGTGAAAAGAAAAAAAATTTTAAATGGCCACTGTTTTTTAATAAAGAGCTAATATGCATCAAACATGTTGTTTGGGTTGCTTATAAGATTATCTTACCTTTATTACATTTTACAGCATTGGAGACCTGGATTTGAGTCTTGGTCTTGGCTACCCCTGACAAGCTGTGTGAACTTTAGAAAAATCACTTAATCTCTCTGACCATTTAAATTCTTAACTGTAAAATACCAGCAGCCCAGCAGCTATGTCTAGGAGAGATATTGAAAAATCTAAATGGCCTGAGGTTTGTATTAATGAAAAGGCATATGCAAATAAAAGCGTGGTGATTTTTTATTGAATCTTATACACCTCAATTCTCCTATTTCACTATGCAAAAATATGACTGAAGATGTGAACCTTAAAAATACAGCATTTCTTCCACCCCCAGCCTTAGCGTATCACCAATTACTGGGGGTCTAAATGCCCCATGCTGGGAATTGCTACTCAGTGAACTGTGCCATCTTGTAAGACTTAGGCCATCATTTCTCTGAGCTGACAACCAGGAAGGGACTTGGGATCAAATAGCTCAAAGAATATTTTCAAATCGTTTCCCTTTAGAGAGTGTTAGATGAAATGACATTTCCTAGCAAGTAGAAATGACAGATGATTACCAGGGTTATAACATTTAGATTCTTGCTTTCCCCAGATGCAGTTTTACTTCTTGCTTTTCCCAAATGCAATGAAAATTGAATTGAATTAGTCTTCATAGACTGGGAAATAGAGCTCTGATTTTAATAATAAATTGTATTAAAGAATAAACTATAAGTAGGTTTCCTCTTGAGGTTTTCTAATTTTTACATTTATTAAATGAACCAGAGTGGTAATTTCAGTTCATGAGATTTAACATAATCAGGATGGAAAACGTTGTCTGGGAAATTGGATTAAACTTGAGCTATACAAAATCAGAAAAATTCTGAACTCTCTGGGTTCTCAAAACATTTTTCCTAAAACAACTAAAATTTCAAAATATCTCAAATTTACTACTCAAAGTAGTAAACTCGAGAAATGCTAATGATTAAAATATCAATATAGAAAAATCTTTTTACTGATTACTTGAAAATCTTTTTACTCAAATTCTTGGTTAAGAAATGAAAGCCAGATAGGCAAGAAAATTCATCAAAGCATGGAATTTGAAAACTAATAGAAGAAAGTCAAGATATCTAATTCTTACTAAATATAGAGAGGTAAAACTTGTGTCCTTTGTGGCTGTTTTTCAGAGCACAGAGATCTTTCCAGAAAGAAAGAAAAGTATGTCTAACCTCATTTTTATCAGATGGTTGCAAAGCTATTTCCTTATTCAGTATGATGTCACTGAAAGCTGAGCACCTGTCCCGGAGGCCACATCAGAAGGACGAAAACAAGTGTGTTAAGGAAAATAAAAGAGAAAGTCATTAATTTGCTGGCAAGTGAGAAGGATGGGGACTCCCATCTTAAAATGCCAGAATCCTAATCATAAGCAGAACTACAGAACTTTCAAAGGGAGGGTTTTCAGCTTCAGGATGTTATAACTAAGGTGATGGTTCCAAATGATCTCATCTCTGGAGAAAACATTCTCATGGCCTCCTCCACCTTCCAGACCTCCCAGCCCTCAGCCAAGGTGAGATTCCTGGGAGCCATCCCCTGTGATTCAAGAAAGAAAGGCTCCTCTTCTGACCCGGCTGACCACTAGCCTCAGACAGGGATGCAAGTTTTAATTCCCAAGAAGAACCAGAGAGGTTTTAAACAGACAGAAAATATTTTACCCATTTTTCAGGCCATGCCTTCTGTGACGGTCAGACATTCTGACACTAGATGGAAATACTGGGATGTCAAAATAAAGGATTTCACTCTGTTCACTCATCCTGGTAGTCTACGGGTGTTAGTGTTTTAAAACTTCACAAATTATAAAATAAAAGGCTCCTTTCTTTACCGATGGGATTTTTAAACTCTGACGAACAGTATTCTTAGGATACCAGAATATGCTGCTCCAAATACACATCTTTGGCAAAAGGAGTATTTTGAAAAACTGCAAATCACTAAAGAAGCTCTGGAAATAGCAGAAGCTGCCTTTCGCTGGAGAATTTACATCTACCGAGGAAATCTAGTCAAGGCCTCAATGTTTGCATGCATGTGTGTGTGTGTGAGCATAGTAGGACATGTGTGTGCATGGGTGTGTATGCATGTGTGCGCATAGTTGCCCGTGTGTACATGCATGTGTGTGCATGCGTGTGCATGCATGTTTATGCGCGTGCGTGCATAGTCGCCCATGTGTGTGCATGTATGTTTATGCATGTGCATGCATGGTTGCTCGTGTGTGCATGTATGTTTATGCGTGTGCGTGCATAGTTGCTCATGTGTGTGCGTGTGCGCACATGTGTACATGGGTGTATGAGTGTGCATAGCTTCTCACTCCCTCTTCCAGGAAGAGAAGGACCACCCGGTATCACCAGAGACTCTGAAGTGAGAAGGCACCAACTGACCTCTGCAAACAAACGTTGCTCTATTTGCATGCATTTCCTGAACACCTCCTTATGACCAGCCTTCCCCACATCCTTCCTTTCTTTCAGCAGGGGATGGTGTGGAAATCTGAGTCTGAACCATCTCTCTGAGACTTAGGAATTTCTCTGGATATCTCCCATTTATACATGAGGAGTAGGCACATATGTTAATAAACCTGGGTTTTCTCCAGCTCATCCGTCTCTCTCACAAGGGCACACCCAACTAAGAACTATGGAGGATAAAGAAAAAGCTACTTTCCTCCACCACACCTTGAATTGGTAACATGTGACTAAAAATATTCAGTCAAAAAGAACTTTTCTGAATTGAAACTGAGTTCTTGTCAAGAGAGACAAGACCCTTGTTAATACCACAGGGATGAAAATTGAGAAAACTCTGACTTCTCAGCATATAAAGCAATGGGGTCATTTGTTAGTGTGCCTTTTAGGTTCATTATCAAAACTTGAATTGAACTTTTATGGTACATTAGCTGAGGTATTTCTACCATTCCTTTGAAAATGAGAAGATTCATGTCAAAAATTGGCTATCTGTGACTTATTTCTAATAAACAAATGGATAGGTGAATATCAGCTGCCTCTGCTATTCCCACTGCCTTGAAAACTGCTTCCTTTTAGTCATTTGGGATAATTCTAGAAAGTTATAATGATCTCTTGGCACCATACAAATAATGAAACTGTGAGAAAGTGATTACATTACCAGAGTTTGACTCTGGAACTCAGTATAATGAAACTGAGCCTTTTGTCAACAGTTAAAAATATCTCCGATTTGCTGAAGCCATCTAGTGCTAATGTCTTTTAGTTGACTTTACAATTGTGCCCTACAGAAGACAGTTGTTATGATAGAAGGCTGATCTAAAGAAAGGGGGAACACTGCACACATTCTCAACCAGTTTCAACGTGGTGTGTCAGTTTTAACAGCAAATTTATCATACTGCTGCATATTTTATTGTTGTATAACCACCAAGGATATTGTGCAGACAGGTAAGATATTTTAATTTTTTCCCCCTTTGGTGAAAACAAGACCCATCAATGTCAGGAGTGGAACAGAGCAGTTGTAAAGTAAAATTTTCTTTTTCATTCTGACAATGGAAAACATCCCTAGCTGCCAACAGCATCTGCATTTAAATTTTTCAGAATCACATTTGCTTGTTCTTGCATAGGACAAACATTAGGGCCTGAATGGCCTTTGAAAGTCATCTAATCTGGATTTGAGTGAAGGCTAAATTATGTCTCTTTTCTATGCTAGGAAGAAAAAACATGGATTAGAGAAGAAAGACAACTGTTTGAAATGCACAATGCCTGTACTAGGAACTGAAGGAATTGCATTCAAAGGAAGCTGAATTCCAGACTGGTAAACATGTTGGTAATCCTCTCTTTGTTTACTGAAAATGAATCACTCCTCAATTTCTGAAAGGAAACAAAGGAAGGTGCCCTGTGTTTGCAAAGGCTATAAATCCTCCAGTTGAGGCCACTTTGAGCTCCCCGAGACTGACTGCTGGTAAGATTGAGTCATGCTTTCAAGAATGCTCTGCCACAGTCTCAAAAAGGAAAAACAAAAAATATGTTCCAGTCAGCAGAGTTGAGCAAACTGATGATGTGACTTCAGGAGAATTAGCCTCCAGCCCCTGCCAGCAGCCAGGCCACCAATTTATTCCTCAGGGTCAAATGGCAAACGTGTACTTGCAAGTAAAGGTTAGTCTCCATAGCAACGAGCCTAACGTGTGCCACTGGAGAGAAGGCTGGAAACCATCTGGGATGCTTCTCAGTGGCTGAGGAATGCCATCTAAACTGGAAACCCACCCACAGGACATCTTGCCACGACCAGCAAAGAGGATCTCCTATCGACTTTGCAACTGTGAACATTAATCTTCTGCACTGGAAACAACTTCCAACAAAACCTCAGTAACACTATATTCCTGGTTCCTTAGGCAAAACTTGATTTCACTATTGTTCTTAAAATACAGAATTGAGAGAAAATGACACAGCCGGTAAAAATCATTACAACTTGAAGAGCTTCTCTCTAAACATATTTAAAAATTAAAATGCAGGAGAAAAAAACATTTCTTAGGTATTGGGTAGATTTTCTAAGAGATTTGTTTTAACTAACTAACAGGTTCATAAACATTAGCAACATCAAGAACTTCCCTTTGCTAAAATACTAATAATATCAGAATTATTTAATATAAAGAAAATCATCTAAAACATTAGATCCAGAACATCTAATATTTCAAATATGCCAGACATCATTTTTGCCTATATCTATGTATGCCTCTCAGTAAATTACCAAAGCTATATATTTCTAACATCTAGAAAGTTTTTTAAAAATGCAAATCCCTAAGGCTCAACCCAGGTTCACAAAATCAGAATCTCTAGGGTAGAGCCCTTGAATCCAGTTTTTTTAACATCTATCATTCTGATAATTAGGAGTCATTGGTCACAGATAAGACTTAAAATCCTTAAAGAAGGACATGATAAAAACTGTAAACCAAAAGGAATGTTTAAAATTTAATTTGTGGGTGGCACCTGTGGCTCAAAGGAGTAGGGCGCCAGCCCCATACACCAGAAGTGGTGGGTTCAAATCCAGCCCCAGCCAAAAACCGCAAAAAAAAATAAAAAATAAAAATAAAATAAATAAATAAATAAATAAAATTTAATTTATGTTCATACTCTTAATTACATCTTGAATAATGATGTAATTGATATTTTTTATTTTTTTTTTCAGTTAACACATGTTTTATTATTCTTCATTACATTATTTCCCCTCACCCCCCAGTGGTAAGACAGAATCTATTCACAGAAAAGAATACAGAAAACACTAAAGCTCCTGGTAGAGGGAGAGAACTCCAGTGGGGAGAGAGAAGCTCTCTCCGTTTCGGTCTTTCCCCATCTCCTCTTTTAGGCCTTTAGTCTCAGGTATACATAGGTGCATGGGTTCCCTGGCCAGGAAACGAATGAATACAGTCCCTTCCGCCAGGGGCAAGGTGAATGAATGTATCAATGAGTGGATACAGTCCATTCATGGAATTGAGGCCTAGGAAATTCACAAGAAATTGACCTAGGCATAGGAGATGGGGGTTCCACATTTAGTACTAAGTGTGAAGTGAAGGAAACACCAAGGCACAGGTGTCTCCTCAGCAGTTGTCCAGCCTTTTTGGCAATTGGAGCCTCTGGTGGAGGTTGGAAGTCCCCCTCCCTGCCTGTCATCCAGCCCGCTGGCTCTTCAGCTGGCTGCCACACCACCAACACTGCCAAGGAGGAGGCGGAAGGTCCGCCAGCCCCACTGAGCTGGCTAGGGCGCCAATTGTCCTGCATCAATTCTCCGAGTAGAAACTCCAACTGCTGTTAGGGAAAAGGGGCGAAGACTCGATCTAACTGCTTCCTGCTGAATCGGGCGATGATAGAAGGGGGCAGTTGGGGTTTCTCCAGAGCAGAGTGATACAGGGGTTCATGGACTGGAACCATCTTTATTGCGTGTGACTTGATGACATCTCTGGAAAACACAAATCTGATTAGTGTATTTAGTAATAGGCAAAGGTAGAACAGCGTCAGGTCAGAAGCACTTATTCAATGATGCCAAAAGAAAACCATATTAAGTTTAAACTGCTTTTTAACTTAGCCCTTAAAACATTAATATTTATTTAATGCACATTTTCTCATATTCTTTAAAATTCTTTAAGATAATTTTTAACAGTTGTGTTTTGTCTTATTGATATACCATGATTATTTTAAATAGACTTTGTTTTTGACATTTAGATTTCTAACAATTGATTTTTAAATAACTTAAAACAAACTTATATTCCTCATGATGTATATCTTTGGTAATTCCTGAGAGATATTAGAAATAGAATTATTGACTCTTTTTAAGTCTATATGATGATTTCTAAATTGCTAAGAGAGCTTTGTAAGGTTAGCATTACTGTGCTAATTTTGTAGGTTTAAAGAAAATGAAGTTCAGGCCTGGTGTGCTGGCGCATGCCTGTAATCCCAACACTCTGGGGAGGCTGAGGCAGGAGGATTCCTGGAGGTCAGGAGTTTGAGACCAGCCTGTGCAAGAGCGAGACCCCGTCTCTACTAAAAATAAAAAAAAATTAGCCCGGCATGTTATTGGGCACCTATAGTCCCAGCTACTCAGAAGGCTAAGGCAGGAGGATCACTTGAACCCAACAGTGTGAGGCTGCTTTGAGCTACGATGACACCACAGCACTCTACCTAGAGCAACAGAGTGAACGTCTGCCCCCCCACCAAAAAAAAATGAAGTTCAAATCATTGCCCACAATTCAGCAATATTTAAGAATTTGATTTTAACATGTGCTCATAAGCACTAGTTATCTCTTTACCTATTAAATTAACAAATTTTTAAATGAAAGATATCATATTTTATTTTATATTTGCTCAATTACTTTTAAATCAAACTTTTTTGTGTTTGGCTACCTCATTAACTTCTCTCTCTCTCTCTCTCTCTCTTTTATACCTTAAGAACTTTCACCTTTGGCTGGCATAATAGTTCACACTGTAATCTCAGTACTTTGGGAGGCCAAAGCGAGAGAATCACTTGAGGCCAGAGTTCAAGACCAGCCTGGCTACATAATGAGCCATCCCCCTACTGCCCCTGTCTGCAGAAAAAATAAAAATAAAATTTAAAAATTAGCTGGGCGTGGTAGTGTACACCTACAGTTCCAGCTACTTGAGAGGATGAGATAGGAGGATATTTGAGCCAAGAGTTTAATACTACAGTGAGCTATGACCATGCCACTGCACTCCAGACTAGGGTAGAGAGTGAGACCTGTCTCTTAAAAAATAAAATATAAAGACTTTCAACTTTGTGTTCTGTACATACACTTTTGTAGCATACTCATTGCTATTGTTGTCATGCTTGGAATCTCTCAGATTATATCCAAATTTCTTCTGGTTATTTTTACTTTTAACATTTTAATTAAAATGGATGTTTCTTTTTTTTTTTTGCAGTTTTTGGCCAGGGCTGGGTTTGAACCCTCCACCTCTGGTATATGGGGCCAGCGCCCTACTCCTTTGAGCCCCAGGAACTGCCCTCAAATGGATGTTTCTGTGTGTAATGCAAAGAAGCCATCCTTAATAGGACTTTTTTTTTCAAATTATCCATCCTTACTAAATAATCTATTCTTTTCCTATTAGTTTGAGGTCACCTTTATTTAGTATGGTGTACTAAAGTCCTTATGATAGAATTTGTTTTAGAATTTTCTGGACTATTTCATTAGTCAGCATGCGAATTATTTTATTATAAACAAAACAATTTTAATAATTGTAACTGTTTAACATTTTTATAGCTAATGGTGTAATCCCACAGGTTATTTTTACTCCAAAGTATTTCCCTTGTATGTTCAAAACTTACAATAGTTTGTTCGGAAATTTTTGAAACTTTTATTTATGTAGGACTTTTGCATTTCTTAAGTTTATTCCTAGGTAAAGTATATGTATGTGTCTACCTTTTCTTTTTTTTTTTTTTTTTTTTTTTTTGTAAGACAGAATTTATTCACAGAAAAGAAAGAAAAGAATACAGAAAACATTAAGG
This sequence comes from Arctocebus calabarensis, assembly GCA_963573935.1. Taxonomy (NCBI): domain Eukaryota; kingdom Metazoa; phylum Chordata; class Mammalia; order Primates; family Lorisidae; genus Arctocebus; species Arctocebus calabarensis. The sequence goes on along the minus strand of CAUYON010037416.1, from coordinate 56 downwards.
CATCTGTTAGAGGGAGAAAATTCTAGTGGGGAGAGAGAAGCTCTCTCCGTTTCTCT
>CAUYON010037415.1:0-17228 GCA_963573935.1 Arctocebus calabarensis | reverse complement strand
TCTATAAAGAAAATTATGAAATCCTAAGAAAGGAAACAGCAGAGGATATTAACAAATGGAAGAACATACCATGCTCATGGCTGGGAAAAATCAACATTGTTAAAATGTCTATACTTCCCAAAGCAATCTACCTATTTAATGCCATCCCTATTAAGATAACAACATCATACTTTCAAGAATTGGAAAAAATGATTCTGCGCTTTATGTGGAACCAGAAAAAAACTCCTTGTAGCTAAGGCAGTTCTTAGTAATAAAAACAAAGCTGGGGGCATCACCATACCAGACTTTAGGCTGTACTACAAAGCCATAGTGGTCAAGACGGCATGGTACTGGCACAAAAATAGAGACATAGACATTTGGAATTGTATAGAAAACCAGGAGATGAAACTAACATCTTACAACCTCCTAATCTTTGATAAACCAATCAAGAACATACCTTGGGGGAAAGACTCCCTATTCAATAAATGGTGCTGGGAGAACTGGATATCCACATGTAAAAGACTGAAACTGGACCCTAACCTTTCTCCACTCACAAAAATTGATTCAAGTTGGATAAAGGACTTAAATTTAAGACATGACACATTAAAAATCCTGAAAGAAAGCATAGGAAAAACACTGGAAGATATGGGCCTGGGGAAAGACTTCATGAAGAAGACTGCCATGGCAATTGCAACAACAACAAAAATAAACAAATGAGACTTAATTAAACTCAAAATCTTCTGTATAGCTAAGGAGATAACAACCAAAGCAAATAGACAACCTACCCAATGGGAAAGGATATTTGCATATTTTGAATCTTTCAAAAGCTTGATAACTAGGACCTATAGAGAACTCAAATTAATCCATGTGAAAAAAGCCAACAATTCCATATATCAATGGGCAAGAGACATGAATAGAACCTTCGCTAAAGAAGACAGACGAATGGCTAACAAACAGATGAAAAAATGCTCATCATCCCTAATTAATAGAGTAATGCAAATCAAAACCACCCTGAGATACCATCTAACTCCAGTGAGAATGGCCCACATCACAAAATCTCAAAACTACAGATGCTGGCATGGATGTGGAAAGAAGGGAACACTTTTACACTGCTGGTGGGACCGCAAACTGATACAACCTTTTTGGAAGGAAGTATGGAGAACTCTCAAAGAACTCGAGCTAGACCTCCCATTTGATCCTACAATCTCATTACTAGGCATCTACCCAGAAGGAAAAAAATCCTTTTATCATAAGGAGACTTGCACTAGGCTGTTTTTTGCAGCTCAATTTACAATTGCCAAAATGTGGAAACAGCCTAAATGCCCACCAACCCAGGAATGGATTAACAAACTGTGGTATATGCACACTATGGAATACTATTCAGCCATTAAAGAAATGGAGACTTTACAGCCTTTGTATTAACCTGGATGGAAGTGGAACACATTATTTTTAGTAAAGCATCACAAGAATGGAGAAGCATGAATCCCACGTACTCTGTTTTGATATGAGGACAATTAATGACAATTAATGACATGGTGGGGGGTGAGGGAAGGGGAGAGCAGAGAGAGAAAGAATGAGGGAGGGGTGGGGAAAGGAAGAGCAGAGAGCGGGAAGTAGGGAGGTGGTGGGGTCTTGGTGTGTGCCACACCTTTTGGGGGCAAAACACGATTGTAAGAGGGACTTTACCCAACAAATGCAATCAGCATAACATGGTTTCTTGTACCCTCAATGAATCCCCAACAAGAACAACAACAAAAACATGTATTCTTTTATTCTGCCACAATCATAAGTAGTCTGTCAGGTACAAGAAACTTAAAAAATAAGTGTATAATGTTAGAACATTTAGTCATTATTGTAACTTCTTTTGTTTTGAAAGGACAAAATTCAATCTCAGCATCATTTTTTAATTCATATAACTTCACTCATAAGTTGGGTCAGAAGTTAACAATCTTTCCATTACTGTTATTAGATGCTTAGCTCCTGGGTAAGTGTAGGGAAAAGAGTAAACTGTAAACTGTTTAGAAGTGACACTCTCGGCACTTTGCCCAGATGCTTTTGGATCACTTTTACCTGGTCTGTGAGGCTTTCCCCGGACCTGGGTTTGCTTTGGCCTCCAACTGCTAGCATTTGTGACTCTTTTTTCCTAGAGCAGTTTTTAGGCTACTAGAGTTGTTTTGCCTGGTGTATACAGGGCCAAAATGTGTCTGGAAATTTAATAGCCTCTCTCTTTCCCAGCAGTGGTTCCTACCCAAGGACTACCCATTGCCTGAATATGAAAGCTTGGCTCCCTCTCTTGGGATGAGCCAAATTCTGAGGTATGACTTATAATCCAGAGCTCCCTGCAAGACTAGGTTAAAACCACCCTTTATGCAACTTTGTGTTAAATCACACCCTTGCTTGGCTGCTTCTCATCCTCTGACTACTTTTGTCACTCCAAATAGCTTTTCCTGAAAGCACTTTCTTAATAAAAGCTTTTATATAAATATGTGTTCTAGAGTATGCTTCTAATGAAGCTTGGGACAGTGGTTTTACTTAAAATACCTCTTTCCTCCACTCCACCTTATAGAAATATATTCAGAGTTAATAAATATTCTAAGCTGTGTAAATACACACTCAGATAAGCAAAACAAAACAGAACATTCTCAATAAACTAAAGTGACATGCAGATCCAGGAAGTAAGATTCATAGGAACAGAACAACCAGGCTGCCTGTGTAGTGGTGATTTTTTTAAGGTAGGTAAGTGGCTGTGAGCATCTGTATCAACCTCGTTCTTTCTATTCCCCAAAAAGAAGTATAATTCCAGGAGGTAGAAAGCGCTGCTGAGAGTATGCTCTGGCTGAAGGTCTAGTTCATGTAAATAAGATTTTTAGGTGGGAAGATAGAAAAAGAGACCTAGTAGAAGATCATGCTTGGACGGAAGATTTTAATGTGTTTGATTAGGTCAGAGATTCAGATGCAAAGCAGAAGATTAGAAGAGCAAACTACTGTCCTGGTTATTCATACAAAGTGACTGTTAGATACTAGACTTGGTCTGGCTACACTCTAGTCACAAATCTGGTTGTTATTTTTTTTTTTTTTGAAACAGAGTCTCACTCTGTCGCCCTTGGTAGAGTGGTGTGGTATCACAGCAAACTCCAGTTCTTGTTTAAGTGATTCTTTTGCCTCAGCAAGAGAAGTAGCTGGGAGTACAGGTGCCTGCCACAATGCCAGGCTATTTTTTGGTTGCAGTTGTCATTGTTGTTTAGCTGGCCTGGGCTGGGTTTGAACCTGCCGACTTCAGTGTATGTGACTGGCCTCATAACCACTGGGCTATGGGTGCCGAACCTCTGGTTGGTATTTTAACCCAGGTATTTAGAGAATGACTGACAGTGAGACAAAAGAACTCTTCTAATACTATGTATATATAAAAACCAAGTCTGGGTAATTTTATCCTATTTTAGATAAATAGTAAAAAAAAAAAAAAGGAACCTATAAAATTAATGGCAAAATGAAAAGGAACAACATCCCCAAGACAAAAGGAAGAGCGGGCCCCTGAGCATTGTTTATAATAGGAACCAGAGAAAATTTAGAGGACTATTTATCACACTTAATCTGATTTAAGAAGACATTGCTTTTGGTAAACAGGAAAAGAAAGCCACAAAATAGAACAAGCTGAGATGAAGGGACAACAGAATGTGACAAAAAGAAGACAGGATATGAGGCCCAGGCCCCAAACTGAGATGAGATGTAGCTCCCAGTGAGATAAAGGAGGTGCATAGGGGAGTCCAGCACAGAAATTTCAGAATTAAAATCACTTCCCAGTCAGCCCTTCCGTATACACACCATCCCATAAGAGAACACAGAGGAACAGAAGAAGGACATGGTAGACACAAGTCCTCATATGAAGGGGAAATGAAGAAGATACAATCTGGAAGCTTCTAGAAAAAAACGTGGATTAACTACAAGAGAAGGAGTAATTAAAGATGTAATTGACACAACCTATTAAAATCTAAGGGCTTGAGAGGAAAAGGATGGAGACTTACAAATGCAGGTTACAGGAAAAATTATTTAAAAACACTTAGACACATATGCTGATATTTTTAAATTATAAGGAATTAGACTGATAAGCATTCAGGAAGAAAATACAGGATATCTATCAAGCAATTGATATTGATTTGGCCCTGTGGAATTATTTGTAGCACTAAATTTCAAAGAATGTTGAAGCAAATTTAGAGACACTTTCATTTTTTTTAAGAATCATTAAAATACTGATATGCATAGTCAATTTTTAATAAAAAATAGAAAAGCTGATGAATGGTTTCCTGGTTGGATGATAGAATTCACAGAGGGCCTGATACTCTGTACTAAGACAGAGTATCACCATGTCACCCTTGGTAGAGTGCTGTGACATCACAGTAATCTGAAACTCTTGGGCTCAAACAATTCCTTTGCCTCAGCATCCCAAGTAGCTGGGACCACAGGCACCCACCACAATGCCCGGCTTTTTTTTTTGGTTGCTGTTGTTGTCTAGCAGGCCTGGGCTGGGCTCAAACCTACCACCTTTGGTGTATGTGGCTGGGACAGTATTCATCGAGCTATAGGCTCCAAGCTATGCTGATTGGTTTGATGTAAGCACGTCAGAATGTTATAAAAATCAACACATTGTACCCCACATATGTGTAAATGTATTCATGATCTATGTGTATATGACTTAATTAAAAAAAAAGAACTAAAAGTAGGAAAAAAAACCCAAATATTAAGCTCTTAGTATTCGTCTAGCTCTGTGTGAGGTACTGAATGTACAGTAGTATAAACCCTTAGAACCTGAAATAATCTATGTGTGGAATTAAAGATAATTAGTCATCACAATTACATGCAAAGATTTATGTAGAGATATAAGCATCACAGTGATTTATGTGCTGGGCTTTCCCCTGGAGTTTCCGTAGGAATAGGTTGAGGATAAGTCCCAAGAATTCACTTTTCTAAGAAGTTCTCATGTGATTCTGATTCAGCTAGTCCTGGAACCACACACCAAGAACCACTGATTTACATCAACGAAAATTCACGAGAGAAAGTAACAGAAATATTCCACTGCAGTGGAATGATTATGTAATTTAAGCCATAGAAATAATATCTGTTAGGTTAATGCTTTAGAAAAATCACAATAGTACTATACTGCACAGATAAGTCAGTCTGTAAGACTGTACATGTTATGTTTGTTAACTATACAAAATGGTTGAAAAGGGAGAACTGGATGTCAAATAAACAAAAACTATGAGGAATTTCAAAAATTATTAACAGTGATTAATAAGCGGTAGCCCTTCAGATCCCCAAGTGCAGCTGTTCAACTGAATCTAAACTTTATAGAACAAATTGCCTTACTAAATGGATTTGGGAAGAAGAGTAAATTCTCACCCAGTTAGTACTTCAGTCAGGTTCACTGCACACTTCACTGCACACTGCTCAATTCCACTTAGGAATTTGAGACCACCCCGAGCAAGAGCGAGACCCTGTCTCTACTAAAAAAGAAAAACTCACTGGGCATCATGGCAGGTGCCTGTAGTCCCAGCTACTCAGAGGCTGAGGCAGGAGGATCGCTGAAGCCCAAGTTTTGAAGTTGCTGTGAACTATGATTTTTGCCATTGATTTTTCCAATGTGAAGGGCAGATCTATAAATTTGACTTAAAATTTATAAAAGCAAACTATATAACCAAAATGTGTGTACCCCCATAGTATACTGTAGAAAACTTCAAAAAAGTTTCATTGTGTAAAACTTAGATTCAACCAAAAAATCACGTCCAAGGGTCCAGAAGGCCACATGTGCCTGAAGGCTGCAGGTTCCACACCTTCCAAAGACTCAGCTCAAATGTCTTCCTGATGAAGCTCCTCCCAGTCCCACATACCAGTAAACTACAGACCCTCTGTGAATTCTATCATCCAACCAGGAAACCATTCATCAGCTTTTCTATTTTGTATTAAAAATTGACTATGCATATCAGTATTTTAATGATTCTAAAAAAATCTCTGTTTTAAGTAAAGAAGTTTGTTTAATGTTCCTTATGCTGGCATTTTCCAAACTCGACCACAGAACTGTGGAGAACATCTAGGAGTATTCTACAGAGTTAGTAATCCCACAGTGGGGACACCACCCCCTTGGCATTTATCAAATGAATGAATGAATGAGTAAATTGTTGAATGATTGGCTAAATATGTGGTACACTGTGTTTTTCTATTGGCGAACCTAAACCAAGAGTTTCCTTTCAAAGGCCATTAGCATTTTTATTTCTATATACTTACAGTTCTCAGTTCCTGAGTACAGTTCAACAAACTTGATAGAACGTCTGTGGGTGCATGGCATGCTGTGATGTACAAAGTGTATGTGGTCTGATTTCAGCCCAGTGTTAGTTCATGACTTCCTCACTAATCCCAGCCTTCATAAACATATAAATCACTTGTCATGGATGATTGTGAATCTGCATCATTATTTAAATTTAACCAAAAGTGATAATTTTGTTCAATATGGGTGAAAAATGATAATGGGAGAGTCCAAGAGCCTCTCACAGAAACGTACAAATACCAGATGGAGTTTCCTGCATTTTAAAAGTCGATGACACTGTATTTCCAAACAAATACTGTATGCCAAAAGTAAGAGCCCAGCTGGAATTTTATAATTAATTATTTTCTCTGCCAAAGAATCCTTTTCCCACTGTAATGACTGTATTCCATCCCTGTTTCTACCTCAGATCATGGGATTTCTTCTGGCCCTTTATGTTTTGCAAGTATATGAGTTATGTAGAAATATTTTAAAGTATGGAAATATTTGGTAACTTAGCAACAAAAATAGCATGGAATGTGCTCATATATAAACAGCATGCTTCCCAGCACACACACACATCACCACAGACAAGTAGAAACAAAAGTCTCTGAAATAAGGACAAAAACACTAATAAAATTTAAATCAATTATTATTTTCATGTGAGGGTTATGAAATACTTCCCCCAATGCTGAATATACAGCAAGTGCCCCAAATTGTTTGTTCAGGGGCATGCTATCGAATTAAAAAGTGCCATGATTTTGAAAGAGAAGAAGAATCTGGTGGTGACTAGAATTAAAGATGGTCACTTTATTGTGTCAGCTATGTTTTTTAAAATGTCCTAATGAATACAGACACTTCCTGCATAATGGGATGATGAAAGCCACATATTTTAACATGAAATGCCATGTTTTACAAAAAGCAAAACCCTTTGAAAGCATGACTATTTCTTTTAAAAATATAGAAAGGGGAGCATCGTCCAGGTATGTTTAAATTGAGCATCCAGATCAGTCAGTGAATTACACGGGAGTAGAATGGAATCAACCAAGGATACCTACTACTCATTGTTCAGAATACCTGTATTGATAATTTAAAGACAACACAGCAGCACTGTGGCTCACCTGTGGGCCATATTTTTTGTGTTTTATAAAATTATTTAAAATAAGGGTTGGGTGCAGTGGCTCATTCCTGTAATCCTAGCACTCTGGGAGGCCAAGGAGGGTGGATAACTTGAGCTCAGGAATTTGAGACCACCCTGAGCAAGAGCGAGACCCTGTCTCTACTAAAAAAGAAAAACTCACTGGGCATCATGACAGCTGCCTGTAGTCCCAGCTACTCAGAGGCTGAGGCAGGAGGATCGCTAACGCCCAAGTGTTTGAAGTTGCTGTGAACTATGATTTTTGCCACAGTACTCTCCCCAGGGTGATAGAATGAGGCTCTGTCTCAAAAAAAAAAAAAAAATTATTTCAAGTATGTTTTTTAATCAAAAAGTATTTGAAGCCTTTGCTGAAAGAAAAAAACAACAACATTGCTTATTGTGTTGGAAGAGCTCTAAGCAGTGTTCCAGGCACTGACATAAGTGATTTACCTGCATTAGCTCATTTAACCTTTATGACAGCCCTATGAATTATAAATAAGTATTATGATTGTGCCCATTTTACTAATGAGGAAATGAAGCTACAACAAAGGTTGCTAACCACAATTTTGAGTGTCCAGAATTTAACACTAGGTAGTCTGGCTAGAGTTCAAGTGCTTAACTAGGGTACCATACTGGTTTTTTGCCAAAGAATGATATGGCAAGAAGTTGAAATGCACATATGCATAAACCATAAAACATACTTATGCCGTGGAATACACGGAAAAGAGAGTATAGTTTTAATGGATAACAAAAAGAATACTGTAAATTTAAGTTTCTTTTCAAACATGACTCAGTTATTGAGTTGCAACAACCTGTAATTTTATTTCTCAGAGCTGGAAGCCTTCGAATATTAGAAATCCAACTTTGTGAGTGTTTTTGTTCGTATACGTCAGCCATAGGGGTCCCAGGTATGAAATGGAGGTTAAGTGTAGCTGGATGGACGCTGGCAAATTACACAACCATGAGCGAGTGGAAGAAGACAGTAGTGCCCGTGCAGTGACAGTCGACTATGTTCACAGAGACTCACTGCAGCCCAATCTTCTGATCAGTAAATAAAGGCTGAAAATCTGACTCTTACCTGAAATTTCTCAGATTTGAAATGCATCACAATGAATGAAAGGAATTCAAAAAATTAAAAAAGAGTGCAGACCAAAGAAATCACATCCGTGGGCCAACATTACATTGATTACAGCCTCGCCGGTGTCACGTGATGATCGTGATGACTCCAGGCCTCCAGGGAATGTTCGAGAAACTCACCAGAATTGACAGGCAGTTTCTATTCATTTCAATCCACCTTTTAATATATTTGCTGTAAGGTTGCTTTAGCACAATTCCAAACATAATTTGAGCTTTTGAGGATCATTCTTCAGTTGCTAATTGCCTGCAAGGAGGGTCTGTTACTATCTGCATTCCTCCTTCACAGATTTTCTTCATATACATATCCTAGCTCAGTCCCACCCTTCTCTAACATGTACTTGTCTTTCTTGCACATACACTGCCTTTTACCAAAATATCAAATCTATCTCTAGGCAAAAATATAGTTCCTTCAGGGGAAACCACTCTTGAAACATCAAAACCCATTTAGATACTTTCCTTTGTGTTTTGAGCTTATATATCTCTTAAAGGACTACAAGATGGACACACATCTGGAAGAAACACTTAGTAGGGAAAAAAAACCCACAGAGACAGAAACAGACAAAGTTAAGAGATTTATATGGTTGTTGATTTCATGCTTTGATCAAGCAAAGACCAGGTCTACTGTGATCCTGACCTATGAGTGCTAATCAGATAAACTCCTAGAAAAGCAGGTCAGTGTGGAGGATTGACTTTTCTCCTCTGTAATCTCTCTCCATCCCATTCCCATAAGACTTTCTGGAAAGTGATCTACAAGACTACTTAAAGGGATGCTCTTATTTCAAATGTCTGAGCCAGAACTATTTCTATTCCTTTGAAAGAGGAAAGAAAACATGTTAACTGATGAATATGCTCCTAAACTCTGTGATAGGTCATGCCTGAATCCTACTGTCTGTAACCCAAAGTGACCTGTGACCAGCATGGTCATTCATTCGTTCGTTCAACCAATATTTCTTGAGTACCTGCCACATTTCAGATACTTATGCTGGTAGTGAAAACACTGTAATGATTCAACACCAATCTGAAACCTCACCCAGTATAATTTTCCCAGCATGGAAGTTCTTACATCTTTGATCTTTATTACTGAAGGAGGATCCTTTTGTATCAATTACACAGGAACAGAAAATTTCTATATTATATTTTCACACATTTATTAAATTAACGTTCATTGAAGGCTTATAGCATGCCAATTACTCTTCTAAATATTAGGGATGAACAGATGAATTTTTCTAAAATATTCCTTGTATATAAGTATTTGAAGCACATTTTGTAGACATTGTTTCTGAATTTATGGTTAAGTATTTTTTTTTGTGAAGTGTACATCATTCTTGTGATGGGAGGGGGAAGCGGGAGGGAGTGGGGAATGACAGTGTCTCACACACCTCTTGGGGGTGGACAGAACTGTAAGAGGGACTTTACCTAACAAACACAATCAGCGTAACCTAATTCTTTGTACCTTCAATGAATCCCAAACAATAAAAACACAGTAAAAAAAGAAGTATGCATCATACAAAGCTTGGCTGCATAATTTCACATTGATTACGGGACTCATCTATGCTACAATAAGCTATTTTTAACTCTTTGATACTTCTTTGATACTAGGTTACCTAATGCAAAATAGGAGTAATAATACTCATAAAGTTGTGAGATGTTAATGAGATGAACAATGAAAAGAAAGCAACTGCCCACCACAGAGTATGTAGCTTTTATTTTATTATTATGGAAACTTTGATGCATTTTATTTACCTCAAATCAGAAGGTTTAAACTACTCTCCAGGAACTTGGGAGGGCAAGAGTTAGAATACAGCTGTCCAGTTGCACCTCTTTTTTTGGAAGGACTTCATCCTGTTGTAATGTGTCAATTCAGGCAGGTCAGCTTCTTGAAAGACAATGTCACAACTGGGTTTAGATATAAGTCAATTGTCTCATTTCCAAGAAAGAAGGGTATTTTAAAAATCAATCTGAAAACGTCTAATGTTATTGAAACTCTTGCTGCTTTGCTTCCGAGAAGAGGATGCTTGGGCAGCAGGAGTTCCCTTTCATCTTATTTTATTTTTCATCCTTCCTTCCCTTTTATGGACAGAAAGCAAACCTTCTTAAGCAGATCTTTTTCTCCATGTGTAACTCAAGACAAGAGGGAATTTCAGGCTTCCTGTTCATCAGCAAAAAAATACAGATATAAAATGAAGAAGGAAATGTATTCTCCCCTCACTACCAGTTGGTTTCTTTGTTTCTTTTTTTCAGGAGCACAGACATTTTATTTTTATTTTTTATTTTATTTTCCTTTTTTTTTTATTTTTAGACGGAATCTCACTTTGTCGCCTGTGGTAGTGCCATGGCATCATAGCTCACAGCAACCTCCAGCTCTGGGCTTAGGCGATTCTCTTGCCTCAGCCTCCCAAGTAGCTGGGACCACAGTTGCCCACCACAACACCCACAACGCCCGGCTGTTTTTTTGTTGGTTTGGCCGGGACCAGGTTCCAATGTACCAACCTCGGTGTACATGAGGCTGGCGCCCTACTCCCTGAGCCACAGGTGCCACCCATCTCACGACCAGTTTGGAGAAGGAAACTTAAGTCATCTTCTAAAACATTTATTTATTTTGTACGTGGTATTTGAGAAATGGTTAAAGGACCTTAGAGTACAGTGAAAACAAGAGTTCTCAGAAACTGATAGAGAATGAGTTATTAATGTGGTATAAATGTGTCAGAAAGAAAAAAAAATTCTGGCGTGTGGTGCTGTTTGTGAATTTTGTGTGTTTGAAATATTTCCAAGGTCATGTTCGTAAGGGCGGGACTTGAGAACAGCAGTTTCACAGCAGAGGCCAGGCCTGCTCTAACCAGCACTGCTTTGCGAGGATCCTGGATTTTGCTATTTTTTGTCCCTTCAAGATGGGGGACAGCTAACCGATTTTTTTTTTTTTTTTTCTTCTGCGGAGCAATACTGTTCCTGGGCCCTTTTGTTAAGTCACAATAAACTAGGCAAGCACCCAGCAGGCTCTTCACACAAAGTCTTTTATTGATCTGAAAACCACACCGTGCTAAGCTCACCTTAAAATTCTATGGCACAAAACTCCAGTTCTTCAAAAACAGCTGAAACATTTAACACCCAAACACCTGGCATCCTTGTTTTTAGTGTGCATGTGACATATTAAGAAAAGAGAGTACTGCTTTATTATTGTAATAATTGTTACCTCTTTAGTTGATGACTTAAATATTTAAAACCACATCTGGGTCTCCCTTTAAGGTAAGTATTTTGCCATATTGTGTCCTAAAGTGCAAACATACAGATCATATTTGTTGTTGGTGGAACAAATTTATGAGACTGTGTGTTGCTCCTTAAACTACAGGATAGGAGAGTGATACTTCAGAAGAAGAAGGGTAAGGAATTATTTTTCAAAGAGAGTTGTGTGGGTTATAGTGTGTGAACTTATGTACATCACTGGATAAGAGCAGAGGATTTCACTTTGTTATGAGTTTACTTATTTAAATATTTGCTCATTTTTTCAATAGTTAAATATGAGCCAGAAATTATAGTTAAGTCCTGGTGATACCGTTAAAAACAAAACCATCCTGTTTCTCTCTTCTTGGCACTCACAGTTTGTTAGAGTAAAGTATAATCAGAAACAAATAAAATAATCCCCTGATTATTTGCTGTGCAATGTGCCGAAAGAGACTGATGGAGGAGAGGGGGAATTCAGTGTCTGCACAGTCTGGGGTGTGAGCATTCCACAGAGGGAACAGCAGGTGCAACGGCCTCAAAATAAGGTGGCTAATAGTGGGGAAGTAGGACAGAAACATAGGATTTATGTACAACTTGGGGAGAAGTTCTACCTACTGTAGGATCAAGCAGTGTTAGCTGTCCTGTGATATCTCACATGCTGCCTTCCCCACACACTCCACTTTGCTCTAGGTTAGAGGTCCCCTGTTAATTGCTTAAACTCACCTTTTTTTTTTTAGACAGAGTCTCACTCTGTTTTTTTCAGTAGAGTTCTATAGTTCCATGGTGTTTGTCTTAGTTCATAGCAACATCAAACACTTGGGCTCAAGCAATCCCCCTGCCTTAGCCTCCCAAGTAGCTGGGCCTATAGGTGTGTACCACAAAACCTGGCTAGTTTTGTTTGTTGTTGTTGTTTAGTAGAAACGATGTCTTGCTCTTGCTCAGGCTGGTCTTGAACTCATGAGCTAAATAAATCCACCTGCCTCAGTGTTCCAGAGTACTAGGGTGACAGTGGTGAGCCACCACGCTTGACCCTTAAACTAACCCTTGAACTCACCCTGTCCCCAAATATTTGCTCTAGCTAAAATGCCATTTCCTCTCCGATCTCTAAATTTCACCATGTGCTAAGCAAATAACAAAAACACAGAAAAAAGGTGCACACTCTGTCATTCATTGATGTGAGATTCTTGAACAGGCAAAATTCATCTGTAATGACAAATTCGTGGTTGCTGGGGGGCCTGTGGGGTGAGAGACAGGTTATGTGTTGTGATTGTTGTGTGATTCACAGGTGAATATATTTGTCAAAACTTCCCAAATTGTACAGTGAAATGGACATTTATCATATGTAAACTATACTTTAACGCAGTTGATTAAAAAGTTACAGAATAAGAGAAAAGAGAAAGAAAATTAAAACCTCAAGTTCATTTTCTCCATTATCTCTGTCCTAGTAAGAAATAAGCCTTCTTTCTGCTACCTTGCTGTGCGGTCTGGGTTTTTGTACTTGTGATAAGCACGCCACATAGAGCCTTTAACGAGTGTCATGGTGTTCAAATGGCTGCTTCTCCACTGGGATTGTAGATCCCTGTAGGAGAAAAACCACATCTCACTTGTCTTTTTATCCCCCCATAGCACCTAGTTCAGAATTCATAACAAGACCTCACTGAACATTTGTTAAATCAATACCAATATTTTTATATTTACATCCTGCCTGGTTCGCAAAAAGGATGAACAGGAAAAGAAATTGATTTCCAGGGGTTGATGAATGAATGAACTATTCTTGGCACTGGAGCCCACATCCTGTCTCTGCATGTAAAAATTGGGGGCAGAATGGGGTTTTTGACCTACCTTCTTCACACCCTTGCTTGCTTATTGATTTAATGAAATGTGCGTGATGGTTTCTCTGTCCTCCAACAGGTAAATGCTATACAGACCTTCTCCATTATCCTTGTTAATAGTCCATTATTTCTCTGTAGGGAGTCCAGGGGTAGGATCAGTGTTGGCAAGCTGCAAAGAGGGGACACAGCAGTGTAATGGGAAGGCGACTATTATGTCCCATTATTACATCAAGTGAAGGAAAATCGAAGGAACGTACTGGTCTATTGCATAACTGCCATTCTTGAGCTGTTAGGAGGAAAGCTGTGTAAATCAGCACTCCTATACTTATCCTTGAGAAACCTTTTTTCCTGCTGCCCGCATCCTCCCTCTCCCTATGCAATTTTTGGTGTTCTCAACTGGCCGATTACCTGGAATATTAGCTTTTCAAAATATGACACAGAAGTTCACCAATTCCTTCCAACTCATAACACTTTAAGATTGCAACTTCAAATTATTCCTGTAAAAATAGCTGATCTTTATGACTCCTAGGGGATTTCTTATTTTAATCTGAAACCTTCAGAAATGGTTCAGTTTTGTGGAAATGATGGGGGAATGTCTGCCCTTAGCAGTTTTTTGTGTTCAAGGGCAAATCAACCTCTGTGCCTGCAACTTTAATTTTCCAAGGGTTATGAGACTTTAATTTGATTCTTTATCCAGTGTGCATAAAATGTTCACTGAAATTTGCATAATACATTTATTGTATAATCATTCTTCACATTGGTTACCTGCTTCCTCAAATGAGCATTACTTTTTTAAAGAGATGAATTAACACAGGGCCAATTTTAACTTTGTAACTAAACACAATTAGGTATATCTCTGATGGACAAACATAAAAGAGACAGGGAAGGAGGGCATGCACGTGTTCTGAAATAGGCTATTTTGTAAAAATAGCCTCTAGCCTGTATTTTCAAATATTCATTTTGCAAGTACCTGTATAAGCAAGAGAATGATTGCTGCCCTTAAACATATAAAAAATTGTTATATGAAGAAAGGAATACACTTGTCTAGTTTGTCTACTGGAATGTATTTAAGACAAATGGATTAAATTAGGGTGTTAGATTTCAGCACCAAGTAAGAAGGTGAGGGAATTGGAGAGGATGCCTTAGGCCTCGGGCCAGGTGTTTAAGTGCACTTAAACTCATTCAATGCCCAGAGCCAAAATAGCATTTAGGTAATTATTATTACCCTTATTTTTGGTTGAGTGTTCAGTGCCTAACTCATTGCTATCAAACAGTTTTGCTAGGATTCGAATTCTAACTGCATTATGGCAACATTTTTGCCCTGTGACTAATATAAACGGTCTTCTATTAAATGCATTGGTCCGGCACAGGCTGCCTTGGAAGACTGTGTCCTCCCTAATGTTATAACGGTCCAGGTACATTCTGAAGGGGTGTTTGCAAACAGGACTGTAGGGAGATTTGAACATCAAATAGAGGTTGGGAGAGATGACCTTTCAAATGCTCATTCTCTCTGTAGTTGTATCACAATAGCAAATGCCGTGCTATTTGTTGGGAGGTTAGGGCAATTTAGTCTTTAAATGGTTTATTTATCTCTTAAAGATCTTACTCAAATAGAGCCTGATTCGGTAGATCTGGGGTGGGCCTGAGAGTCTGCATTTCTGACAGTCTCCTAAGTGATGCTAACATTGTCAGTGCATAGATTACATCTGAGTCCTAAAGTAGAAAACCTCTCAGGTGAGACCCCTCTGGCTTCTGCTTGCAGGACTATCTCCTTAGTGATCCATGTTTTGACCCTAGTTACAACAATTATATATAAACATCCTAAACTAAATGGTGCCCTCAAGCAGCATGTCCTAGGATCCTGAAAAACCATTCTCTTTTACAAATTGGATACTGTCTCAAAGAGAGAAGATCTCAGCTATAAGTCACAAATCACCAGCTATTTAAAGAGACCCAAAACCATGACTTGTTGCTATCAGCAAGCACACCCACATACAAATTATAGTAAAATTTCCTTGGGGAAATATTTCTTTGACTGTTGAACAACAAATTGCAGAGGAAAGATGGGTGACTAGAGATACTAGTTGCTAGATTGCTTCAGAAAGAAGCAAAAAATGTTACATGAAAAAAAAAAAAACCCATATATCAAGTTCAATTCTGAGAGAAAACAGCCAGAACCTCCCACTTTGACATATGACTTCATATGGAATCATGGTATAACGGCATAACTAGTCAAACTCTCGGTACTCTTTTTGAATCACAGATCTTAAGTTTTATTTCATAAAGTTCTGATATGTTTTCAAAATAAAACACAGGAGAATGAATGGGAAAATGGTATTCCAAGCCCCTATTTTTCAGAAGATGGGTGTTTGAATTTGATTTAACTGGCTTCTGATATCTTTGACTTGCAATGCATAAAAGCTCTTTTTTGAAAAATCTTTTAACGAAGCAAAAAACTTATGAAAAAAATCACTCTCTAAAGTCTAGGAGGCTTTGAATGCATTGTCTATTTCTATCTTATTAATTTTAAAAACCTTTCCTAATCTTGGAGTAAAATCAGTTTTGCAAGTGAAGAAACATTTAGCTAAGCCATAGTCTGGAGCTCAGAAATCTTTAAAGAAGAGTTAAGGGATTGAAATGCTGAAAATATTACATTGACAGGATGATATAGATCCATATTTATTGACCTGGAATGACAGTCATGTGTGTTGCTTGGAGAACAATCAGGTAATAAAATTGTGTGCAGAATCTACTAACATTTTGGTTAAAAATAAAGAAAAGCAATTCTAATTAATAATTTCTAGTGGGTGGGGCATCGTAGCAATTTTATATATAAAATTATATAACTTTTTAATTAGAAGAAAGCACCTACCATTTATTTCAAGGAAAAAATATACAATTGGAGATCCATTTATAAGGTCATAACTATTAATGTTTTCATTTCATAGTTTTTGGCAGCAGGAATTATATTTTTATTTCTCTACAAATCCCTGTTATTTCTAATATATAGAATAGCGAGAACATAAGAAGTCGTTCTAAGAAGAATGTTAGAACTGTGTTTTACACTGTGTTTCAGTGTATTCAATTTTCTTATGAAGCCAGAGGACAATTTAACACATGCCCACACAGGAGAAAACCTATTCAAGTTGGGAGGAGGAGGAATGAGGGAGGGTGGAGGAGAGCGGGGATTGGAGTACTCCCACTTAAAGAGCACAACGGATGTATGGCGCACCTTTTGGGTGTGGGACAGAGCTATAAGAGGGATTCCTCCTAACTAATTCAAAAATTGTGACCAGGCTATTTGTGTCCTCACAATAACTGAAATTAAAAAAAAAGGGGGGGGAGAGAGATTTAGTTCTAGTTGTTTTTCCAAATAACATCATCAGAAGGAATCTTAGAACAATTTTATGGAAATGTAGAATAAAGCACCAAAGTCCTGGTGGAAGGAAACTGATACTTCCCTGAATGCTGTTTTTTTTTTTTTTTAAATTTTATTGAATCATAATTCTGTACATTGGTGCAATCATAGGGCACGATTCATATACATTCAAAAATGTTTTGATCGTACTGTTACAGATAGCCTTCATGGCATTTTCTTGATCACTATATAAAGACATTGATACTCTACATT
>CAUYON010037414.1:0-39015 GCA_963573935.1 Arctocebus calabarensis | reverse complement strand
TCTGATGCCTGCCAAGAAGGATAGAAGACAAAATCTAATTGTAAATGGACCTTTAAAAAAATTAGTCTATCTTATACTTATAGAACCCCAAAGACTCAACCACAAGACTCCTGGAAGTCATCAGAAAATACGGTAATGTCTCAGGACTTAAAATCAATATCCACAAGTCAGTAGCCTCTGAATATGGCAATAACAGTCAAGATGAGAGGCTAATTAAGGACACAACTCCCTTCACCATGCTTCAAAGAAAATGAAATACCTAGGTATATACCTAACAGAGGAGGTGAAGTCCTCTATAAAGAAAATTATGAAATCCTAAGAAAGGAAATAGCAGAGGATATTAACAAATGGAAGAACATACCACGCTCATGGCTGGGAAGAATCAACATTGTTAAAATGTCTATACTTCTCAAAGCAATGTATCTATTTAATGCCATCCCTATTAAGATACCAACATCGTACTTTTAAGATTTGGAAAAAATGATTCTGCGTTTTATATGGAACCAGAAAAAACCCTGCGTAGCTAAGGCAGTTCTTAGTAATAAAAACAAAGCCGGGGGTATCACCATACCAGACTTTAGGTACTGTACTACAAAGTCTTAGTGGTCAAGATGGCATGGTACTTGCAAAAAAATAGAGACATAGACATTTGGAATCGAATAGAAAACCAGGATATGAAACTAACATCTTACAACCACCTAATCTTCAATAAACCAATCAGGAACACACCTTGGGGGAAAGACTCCCTATTCAATAAATGGTGCTGGGAGAACTGGATATCCACATGTAAAAGACTGAAACTGGACCCTCACCTTTCTCCACTCACAAAAATTGATTCAAGTTGGATATAGGACTTAAATTTAAGGCATGACACAATAAAAATCCTGAAAGAAAGCATAGGAAAAACACCGGAAGATATCGGCCTGGGGAAAGACTTTATGAAGAAGACAGCCATGGCAATTGCAACAACAAAAATGGGACTCAATTAAACTCAAAAGCTTTTATATAGCTAAGGAGACGACAATCAAAGCAAATATACAACCTACCCAATGGGAAAGGATATTTGCATATTTTGAATCAGACAAAAGCTTAATAACTAGCATCTATAGAGAACTCAAATTAATCCACATGAAAAAAGCCAACAATTCCATATATCAATGGGCAAGAGACATGAATAGAATCTTCTCTAAAGAAGACAGATGAATGGCTAGCAAACATAAAAAAATGCTCATCATCCCTAATTATTATAGAAATGCAAATCAAAACTACCCTAAGATACCATCTAACTCCAGTGAGAACGGCCCACATCACAAAATCTCAAAACTGCAGATGCTGGCATGGATGTGGAGAGAAGGGAACACTTTTACACTGCTGGTGGGACTTCAAACTGATACAACCTTTTTGGAAGGAAGTATGGAGAACTCTCAAAGAACTCAAGCTAGACCTCTCATTTGACCCCGCAATCCCATTACTGGGCATCTACCCAGAAGGAAAAAAAACCTTTTATCATAAGGACACTTGCACCAGGCTGTTTACTGCAGCTCAATTTACAATCTCCAAAATGTGGAAACAGCCTAAATGCCCACCCACCCAGGAATGGATTAACAAGCTGTGGTATATGTACACTATGGAATACTATTCAGCCATTAAAAAAATGGAGACTTTACAGCCTTTCTATTAACTTGGATGGAAGTGGAACACATTATTCTTAGTAAAGTATCACAAGAATGGAGAAGCATGAATCCCATGTACTCTATTTTGATATGAGGACAATGAATGACAATTAATGACATGGTGGGGGTGAGGGAAGGGGAGAGCAGAGTGAGAAGGAATGAGGGAGGGGTGGAGAAAGGAAGAGCAGAGAGAGGGAAGGAGCGAGAGGGGTGGAGTCTTGGTGTGTGCCACACCTTTTGGGGGAAAACACAATTGTAAGAGGGACTTTACCCAACAAATGCAATCAGTATAACATGGTTTCTTGTGCCCTCAAATCCCCAACAATTAAAAAAAAAAATTAGTCTAAAAATCAGTAATGATCATATGTAGAAATGAAACAACTAGGAACAAACTAATGGCTCCTTGTTTTCTACTGAGCAAAATTCATAGTCCTTTTTTTTTTAGAGACAGTCTCACTCTAGCACCCTCTGTAGAGTGCTGTTACATCACAGCTCACAGCAATCTCCAGCTCTTGGGCTGAGGCTATTCTCTTGACACAGATTCCCGAGTAGCTGGGACTACATATCCCTGCCACAACACCCAGCTATTTTTTTTGTTGCAGTTTGGCTGGGGCTGGGTTTGAACCCACCACCCTCAGTATATGGGGCTGGTGCCCTACTTACTGAGCCACAGGTGCTGCCCCCAAATCCATAATCTTTAGCATGACATTCAGAATGTTCTGTACCTGATTCTAACCTAGGTTTTTAAAAGCTGTCATGTTGCTTCCCCATATACCCATATGTTATAGGGAAAAGCAAGGATACACACAATAATTTATTTGTTTATTATTCTCATAGTAGTTCTTAACTACTATGATTTCTTAAGCCCCTACACAGTCAAGAGTTAAACTTTCCCCTTTTGCCCATCGTGGTATTAGAATTCTCTACTCTTGTCCTCTAAAGTTCAGTTCAAATGCTACATCTCTGTGGTGAGTGGAAAGAACAAATGACAGGAACTTAGGAGCTCTTGACCTGTTTTTGTGACTAACAAGTTCTCAATATGGCCTTGGATAGCCACTTCTCTAGGACTCAGTTTCTGGTGATCTCTAACTTGCCTCTGAAACATTCCACAGATCTTTAAAGTGACTATCCCAGATCACTTCAATACTAGAATTGATACTTTGTTTTTTTTTTTTTTTTTTTAATCACAGTTTATAGCATTCTGCTGGCATTCACATTCAGGAAAAGTATGTCCTAACCATCTCTTACTCATAGAAAATGAGCTCCTTTTTGCCATATGCACACAATTTCTTATAACAGATTCTCAATAAATACATGATAACTAAATTTGCACCCCAGGTACACCAACATACACAAATCTGAACGCTCCTTGAAAATCAAAATGCATACATGAAGGCTTTTAAAAACCTAGATTAGAATCAGGTATGCCTTTTCAAAGAAGAGAATTTATAACACACTTGATTATCCCTGACTGACATAGGATTGGCTTATGATATATTTCACATATAATGTAAAAAGAAGAGCTTTCTACAGTAATAGTGCATGGACAAGATATTTGTTTAGATAATGATATTAGCCTACTGTGTATATAAACTATTCTCGGAAAATAAATGTATTTTGATTATGATTTTATAAGTCCCAAAGTTGTTTGCTTTTAAAAAAATTTACAACTGCAATATTTAAAACCATAGATATACAGAGAATTTTATATTACCATGGGGTAGATATTTGGGAGATAGGTTTTTACTTTTACAAAACTAATTTTTACTTTCACTATTATATAGATACTTTTAATAAGCATATTATCTTAAAAGCATAAATCAATTTTTGTTACTAAGATGATTTTTTGAGCAAAGTTGAAGATGTATGTTAAGATGAAGAAATAAACTAGAGTGATACATAGTAATTGCTGAATCTAACAATTGAGGAAACTATGTATATTGCTTGTAGAAAACAACTATTTTTATTTTTTTAAACATGTTAAGAGTTGAAATAATGTTACCAAGGCTTCCCTCCTACTCTTCTAAATTTTACTCTGTGAAGTGCTTGTACCTTACGAAAATAAATACATAAATAGCAAATTCTCCTTATTTTTTTAAAAATGAGGACCCTAAATATATTAATTTATACTTTTGATAAAATTTTACTTATGCATAAAATATGACAATAAAAAGTTATTTTAATTCTGCAACTATTACATCTGTAAGAGCTTCATTATTCTTTTGTAATAAGAAGAAGGATCTCTTGGGTGGCACCTGTGGCTCAAAGGAGTAGGGTGCTGGCCCCATATGTCAGAGGTGGCAGGTTCAAACCCAGCCCCGGCCAAAAAATGCAAAAAAAAAAAAAAAAAGAAGAAGAAGAAGGATCTCTTTATTCATTGAAATTGGCTTTGATATGCTATGTTGTGTCATGACATGCTAAAATAATTAGTAGACCAAGAAGCCAAAAAAGACTGGTAACTTTCCTCTTATTTTTTTCTCCTGTTTTTTATTATAAAATTTTTCAGCAACATAGAAAAGTTAAAATAATACTACAGTGAACATTCCTATACTCAATACTTACATTCAGTAATGATTAATAGTTTCTTTGTTCTCTCTCTACATACACCCATCCCCCCACCCCCGGCTCTGTGGACGATACATTTTTTTCTGGCTAAACCATTTGAAAATAAGTTACAGACATCATGATACTATGCTCCTAAATACTTTGGCATGCCTCTTCTAAGAATAAGGACATTCTTCTATATATAACCACAAAACCATTACCATCACATCCAAGAAAATGAACAATAATTTCAAAATAGCACATAGTATCCAGGCAATCTTTGCTCTGTCACCCAAGCTGGAGTACATTGGTATGATCACTGCTCATTGCAATTTTGAATGTCTGGGCTCAAGTGATCTTCCTGCCTCAGCCTCCCGAGTGGCTGCGACTACAGGTACATGCCAGCAGGTCTGATAGTTTTTAAAAAATTTTTTGTAGAGATGGGTTCTCACTATGTTGTCCAGGATGTTACCCCATGCTGGTCTTGAACTCCTGGCCCCAAATGATCCCGTCTCACCTTGGCCTTCCAAAGTGCTAGGATTACAGGTATGAGCCACTGTGCCCAGCAGTGCTTCTAAATTTTACCACAAAATAACTTACCAGTCTGGGATCCAGGCTCTGATGTATAGAAAATAAAAAGTTTTCCAGACTGAATGAGGGTCTTCCAAAATATATGCGTGACTACTAGAAAAACTTTGTCTATGTAATTATCTTTGCGTAATCAACTCAAAATGTATTTCACTAGATAATAAGCTCGCTGGATCAGTTTTACTCATCATCGTCGCCCCCACTGTGCATTACAGACAGGGGCACTCTGTAACTGGGGAAGGGATTGGCTATATTTCCTGTGATCGCCACTTCCTCACATCCTTTGAGTTGTTATGAGTCCAGGGAGAAGACAGCCACATCATCCGTGGGCCCTAGAACCTTTATTCCCTCACTGTTAACTGCCATGATGTGAGAACAGAACTGAGCGTTACATTCCATGCTTCCTTCTCCTGCAGCAGACAGACTGTGAGCTGCTGATCAGGCACCAGAGAGGAAGAAACTCAGCAACCACCTGCACAATCCAGACAAATACGTTTTTCTTCTCCTTCTTTCTTTTTCTCCTTTCTGTCTCTTTCTCCCCTGCCCTTTCTTTCCTTTGTAAAGCTTTGTGTCTGATAGAATTAGTTGTGCCATATGTCTGAAGTCACTTAGGAACAAAACATTAATTAGGAGACAATCCACAGAAAACACCATGAAGATGTAAGAATCAAGCCCATCAGCTTTGCAGTTTTATTTAAAAAAAAAAAAAATATGGTGTGCTGTATCCTCAATGCTGAGGTTTATTCTGGGCTGCACACTAGGTTTTGTATTCTAAGAAGAGCGATCTAAAGAGAATTCTGTAGATGTAGATGTTCCACGTTTGAGCTTCTCAAAGCAGCTAATGAAATCAGAAAAAAGTATAATTACAAAATAAGCAAGGACAAAAACCATAGTGGTAAGACTATACAATCAGCTTATGTATGTACTAATAACAAGCTGTATGTTTTCTAGCTGGTATAAAATGTCAGGTGTGGCAGCAGAGGGGCAGTGCACAGCCTTTCACCTTTATTCACTAGCTAGAAGCAGGAGAAACAAGAAACATTAGTAAACAGAGAAGCAGATGGCACTCAACGCAGTCATAGGGGATTGGCACATAGGGAGAAAACAAAATGTAAGCTAGGTTGAAAATTATAAAAATCAACCTGTTTAGGTCAGAGCAATTTTAAAAAATGTTTATTTAGGTAAGAATTTGTACATATAGGAAAGCAACAAACTGAAGTTTAAAATGACAAATCCAGTGGAAATAGCTTACATTATACAAGGAAGTATAACTAGGGCAGATGCTGTTAACTATAGGTCTCAGAAACATTTAATGGGCACTAACAAGTAATAGATTTATAACAGATTCATCCATTTATAGCCTGGATGAATGGCTATATGAGTGGCTCTGACAGAAAATGGCATACACCTCAGGTTCCTTCCCAAGCTTGCTCAAAGGCAGCTGCACAGCAGAACCTGCTAGGAATTCTCAATCTGGGAGCCCAGTGGCATTTTGCCAATATAGAAGACAACAAATCTCCCCCTGAAGTAATAGCAGTGGCCTGAAGGTTCCACAGGAAAGCAGCAGAATCTCTTATTTTTCCTGCTTTCTATTTTTGGAGCTACAAAATTATCTCTGGGATATTTGAGACTATTTTATTTACACCTCCATCTTGTTCTAGTAAATATTTCAGGCTGCTATTAAACAATGTAGCAAAGAAAAAAAATTGGGGGGAACATAAGTTGAAAATAAAAAGTAAAAGAATACTTATGTGCACACACACACATAAATTCACACTTAAACACGGGCCCCAAAGTTGGTTCTCAATTTTGGTAGAAAACGGAAACAGATCAGGTAAGGGGTGGTATGGAGAATTTGGCTAGCCTTTCTTGTCTGTTTCTGGGAGGTAACTAACTTATAAACTCTTGGAATTTCCTGAGACACTGGAGTGCCTGGTGGGCCCTTAGACTACACCTGAGAGTTTATACTAAGGAGATGACTCAGGATGGGAACTGGCCATGCCCTAAAGACCAACCATGTGATTGCTGGGGCTTTGACCTCCTGGGAAGGGAGGAAAGCTGGAGATCAAGTTCAACCATGTGACCCATTATTTAGTCAATCATGCCTACTCAGTCAAGCCTCAGTAAAACTCTGGACACCAAAGCTCCAGTAAACTTTCCTGGCTGGCATTACTCTGGGTGTGGTTTATATACTGATGTGCCAGGAGAGCAATGCATTTCCAGGGACAGTGGAAACTTTGCATTTGGGAATCTCCTGGACCTCTCACGCTATGTGTCTCTCTGTTTGACTTGTTCCGATTTGTATCCTGTTGCTATGATAACACTGTAATCGTAAGTATAGTGCTTTCCAGAGTTTTGTGAGTCATTATAGCAAATTACTGAACTTGAATAGGGGGAACTTCTGAATTTGTAAGCAGATGGTCAGAAACAAAGGTAACCTGGCCCCCTAGGTGTGACTATTGTTTGGAGTATGGCTGTCTTGTAGAAGACTATTCCTGCAAGCTGGGACATTTGGCCTAAGTCTGGACAGTTGGTGCCACAGTCACCATGGATGAGTGAGTAAGCTATGTGATATATTGAACGTGATACTTAGAGTAAACAGACCAAGCAACACAGGGATGTTTCTCATACAGATCCTCAAAATAAGCTAACTCTCATCCCAGAGCACATGCCCCAACTCCGCGGAAACCACAAAGATGGGTAAGGGCTGTCATGACGCAGTGCAAATGCTTGTTCTCTCCTGACTGGAGGCTGATGGTTTAAGACAATTGAGAAAAATTGTGAACTTCCTCAAACAATTTTCCTTGAACAGTTTTTAAAAGTAGGTTGCTTTTGATCTTAAATTTGTCCCTCTTATATGTCTAAGCTCTCACGCGGGAGAGAAGCATGCCCTTCATAAGGCAGTCAAGAGATACTCAAGGTTGATATCCTTCTATAAAAACTGGTTGATATCCTTCTATAAAAACTGTTCTTAATGGGGTTCAGGACATGCTACCTCTCGAATGGCACTCTGGCCCAACAGTACAAAAGGGAAATTCTTATACTTCCCTTGGCCTTATTCTCTGAAGCAGCTGGTAAGATCTTCATTTAAGAGGTACCCTCTCTATACCCGGAAGAAATGAATACTCTTATCTTTGAAGACATAGGGACACAGTTTTTAACATGGATTAAATTTTAAATAAGCTGTCACAAAATGCCTGGCCCTGAATGGGTGGGCGGTTGTCAGAAAACTGTCCAAAGAATACCTGGAACAATGAGTATTGTAATTTGCTAGCATGTTCTCCAAAGATACACTTATGGCAAAATGTGTATAAATGTAACTTATTGATACAAGTATCATTGATAAGTTAGTTAAAAGATGAAGAATAGGGTGGTGCCTGTGGCTCAGTGAGTAGGGTGCTGGCCCCATATACCCAGGGTGGTGAGTTCAAACTAAGCCCTAGCCAAACTGCAACAACAAAATTAAAAAAAAAAAAAAATTAAAAAAAAAAAGATGAAGAATAAATACCAAACAATACTAATAGGTTTTAGAATTTATTTATAACAAGTAGTTGAAAGAGTCAATTGTCTGTTCATACTATACCTGATTTAGTAGACAAGTACATGTGCGTGTATATGTCTTTGCAAACTCCATGAAAGGAAGAAAAGCATCTACCTTAACCAAAAGTAGCACTTAATCACTGTGAGACTAATTAAAATAATGCAGGGGGAGGAAAAATTCCATTTCTGCCTAGGATAAAGATAGATATAAGAGAACATCCTTACAATAAGAAAAGGCTGAATAGTCCAAAAAAAAAATTCATAACTTATTTTGAGTTTAAAGAGCTGAAGTCACAAGGCAACCAGAGAAACTGAATTTCAAAAGGTGTTAAGGGTCTCTGAGGAGAGATATGAACATGTGAACTATTTCTTTCACCTTTGACAGAGCATGGGAAGAAACGGAAAATGTAGGAAGGAAATAACTAAAACTTAAAAGAATTCTTAATGGCTAAATCCCTGGGAGTCCTAGACAGAAAGAGATCCAGCTCTTCCATGGGTTTTCTCCAAGTTCTCAGGAGAAAGACTGAGGGTTGGGGCAAAGAAACAGGAAGAAGACCCTTTGATGGTGAACAGGCACAAACTCAGTTTGCTTCTAGGGATCATTCTTTACCATACAAAGCAAAAGCTAAGAGCAGCTGAGGGGAAGGACCCAAGAAGTGCACTAATACAAAGGAGAGGTCACCTACCGCTGGGCTACCGGGCAGGAATGCTGAGAAATAAGGTAACAGTATTCCTGAGTTCTTCCTCCTGAATGTACCTCTGCTCACACTAGTGTTCTGCAGAGTAAGAACTGTATGTAAAGAACTTGTCAAGCAAGTTCTGCAATGTACTTTTGTTACAATATTTTAAAAAGTTATGGGAATGTATTCGGTGCTAAAGATTTAAATATTGGCTTGGAACCTATAGCACAGTGAGGCTGATGGGTTCGAATCAGCCTGGGCCAGCTAAACAAGAATGACAACTACAACAAAAAAATAGCTGGGTGTTGTGGTGGGCGCCTGTAGTCCCAGATACTTGGGAGGCTGAGGCAAGAGAATTGCTTAAGTCCAAGGTTGAGGTTGCTGTGAGCTGTGACGCCAGAGCACTCTACTGAGGGCAACATCCTGAAGCTTTGTCTCAAAAAAAAACAAAAAAAAAATTAAATATTGGCTTGGTGCCCCTAGTGATTAGGGTGCTGGCCACATATACCAGGGCTGGTGGGTTCTAACCTGGCCTGGGATTGCTAACCAACAATGACAACTACAACACAAAATTAGCCAGGCATTGTGGTGAGCGCTTGTAGTCCCAGCTACTTGGAAGGCTAAGGCAAGAGAATCGCTTAAGCCCAAGAGTTTGAGGTTGCCGTGAGCTGTGATGCCATAGCATTCTACCGAGGGTGACATTAGACTCTGTCTCAAAAAAAGATTCAAATATTAAAAAATTAAATTAAATATTCAAGATACATGAAATTTATTGAAGGCATGGTGTGTTCCTTTTTTTTTTTATTGAGTATTACAGTTTTATTTTTGAATTAAATTGTTTTTCTTTGTAGAGACAGAGTCTTACTTTATCGCCCTCGGTAGAGTGCCGTGGCATCACACAGCTCACTCCAACTCTGGGCTTAGGCAATTCTCTTGCCTCAGTCTCCCAAGTAGCTGGGACTACAGGCGCTCGCCATAACACCCGGCTATTTTAAATTAATTTTTAATTAAAATCATAACTGTATACATTTATGGGGTATAATGTGATGATTTGACATTCATTCTTAAATACTTCAAAATAATTAAAAGTAAATTGTAAAAGACTGTTCCTTTAAAAGATGGGGCAGATGTGGCTATAACCTAATGGAAAGACCACTGGACAGGACAGCAGATGAGAACTGCCAGTAAGAATCCTACAAATTGGATGGCGCCTGTGGCTCAGTGAGTGGGGTGCTGGCCCCATATGCTGAGGGTGGTGGGTTCATATCCAGTCCTGGCCGAACTGCAAAACAAAAAACTAGCTGGGCGTTGTGGTGGGTGCCTGTAGTCCCAGCT
This sequence comes from Arctocebus calabarensis, assembly GCA_963573935.1. NCBI lineage: Eukaryota > Metazoa > Chordata > Mammalia > Primates > Lorisidae > Arctocebus > Arctocebus calabarensis. Next base: position 28,655 of record CAUYON010037414.1, on the reverse strand, counting down.
ACTCAGGAGGCTAAGGCAAGAGAATCTCCTAAGCCCAACACCCGGAGGTTGCTGTGAGCTGTGTGATGCCACGGCACTCTACTGAGGGCCATAGAGTGAGACTCTGTCTCTACACACACAAAAAAAAAAGCAAGAAAAAAAGAATCCTATATATTTATAGGACATAGGACATTTACTTTTCACTTTCCTGCTAGGATTATAAAAAAGCCTCCTAAGACCAGGGCTAAAAACATGAGCAATCAGGAATCTCAAAGGAGGAAAACTCTCGAAGAGTGATCAGTTCTGAAACATTAGAATTTAGGATTTTCTTAAATTTTCAGCCAGTAGTAGAAGTTCAGGGTAGGAAATGAAAATAGTAGATGGTCAAAAAATGAAAATAGTAAATGTTCCTTTGGAATATTTAAGGGAAGTGATAAAAATTAAAAATTTCATTAATCGGATGGATAAAACAGTCGGTCCTGTTGATTCACATGAATCACAACATAGCTTTAAAAGTTACTTACTTTTAATACCAGAACCCAGACTGCAGGCCAAAGGGCAAAGGCTGTCATACATGCGGAATGCTGATGAGCTTCCTTACTTTAAGAGCGTGCACATTTGGAGCACTGGAGACATTGGACTGATTGGCATTTCTTTGAGGAAATGATATCAAGGCATGGTGGAGAGTGGTACATCAGCTATCATCAGTGATAAAAAAGACAACTAAAGGTGTTCCTTTACTATCCCTTCCTCATTTTCCATCCCCCCACCACAAAAAAGGAGTGAATAAATTTAAATAACATGGGAGAGAAAGCTTTTTGTTTGTTTTTTGGTGAAAACAGTTGGCTTTGTTACTCCAGTCAGCTAAAACAGATGCCATTTATTCAGCAAAACTTCCCCAAAGGTTAACTAAAAATCTGGTATTTTACTAGGCACTGCAATCTATGAGTTCTCTTTGGCAATCACTTTGAATTCAGAATAGGTTTACTCTTTCCAATCCCCTGAGAAAGGAGTCTCCAATAAATTAACCAATATAACTTTTGATTGTCTACTTTCCAATACATTGTAACTGATACCTAACATTAATCCTCCACAAAAAGCAATTTTTCCTAAATCATTTCAGTCAAACATTTGAATTACTCTAAATATCTTTCTCCTCCAAAAGCACTTTGAAAGCTCTCTTTGTGCCATTCCAGAGACTCACTTCAGATACTATCTGAACAGATATTATAAACTCACAAAACCACCATCACACCCTTTATTCCATCATATCTGATAGGAACAATAGAACATTTGATATGAAGAAATTAAAAGTATAAAAGCTTAGCAAATTTCACTAATTTAAGGATCATGGCACAAGTTTGGTTAACAAAATAAAATGAAAACATAAATAAATTTTCCATACAGATATTGATGTACTGCATCCACCACTTTCAAAATGACTTTTCTCTATTTAATTTACTTACATATTTCAGAAGACCTCTGATTAGGAGCCAGGGGAAAAGCTACCCTGCCCTTTAAGAGTCAAAAAGTGCTGGATAAGACTGGGAAAGACTGCTGTTTCTGCCAGAATCTGATTACTTGAGCATTTGAATTTATGCCAGCAATATTCAAGATACTAGCAAGACACTTAGACAAAAACATACTTCTGCATGTAGAAGGCAGGAATATCTGTACTAATGTAAGGATTGTCAATGGCACAATATGGTTTCTCTAAAACAAAACAATAAAGTCCACTTTTCTCAGCATTTTATAATGAGAGGTGATGGGAAGTTAACTTTGTGATAGTATTAAGGATCTTAATAGAGGAAGAAAGGCCATCCATGTCAATGACCAGGAGAGAAGTAAAACAAAAAGCCAGAGAGAAATTTCTTATCAGGATGATGATACCCTCCCCCAAACCCATGAGATTCCATCTGACTAATATCTCACCTTCTTGAAAGGCATCAGTACCTCCCACCATTTCTGAAACTGCAATGATAAGGCAACAACCATCTGCTTGCTACACAGGATAGAAAGACAGTATTTTTCTTCTACTTTGAGTCTTACTGAGATAGCTAGCTTTTGAAAAGTATAGAAGAGACAGAAGAGAGAACTACAAAAATGAACTAAGAGAGAAAAAAGGACATGAATTTAACCACTTACATGGACAATAAAAAAAAAAAAGTGGAAGTCTAGAACAAAAAGACAATACAAGAGTTAAACATAGGAGTAACTAGGAAAGTCAAATTCCTATTTGTTTTAAAGATACAAGGGAATTTAGCTTAGGCAAGAAGAACAGGACTTTAAAAAATTCAATAGTGACTATGGGAGATTGCAAAATACCCATTTTTTGACTAAAAAAGAAAGAGAGCTACCAGTATGGCATGGCTCAGTATAGTATTACATGCCTTAGGAAGAATTTTTCTGTATAAAATCAAGGTCAAGTATAGCCCTGATTACCAAAGGATAGAGGAAAATCTGGAAACACACCATCTTAAGTTTAAATATAAATATATATGAGCTGCTTAGACTCAAGGGAATAAGAAATTCCCATCTACTATTGACCTAAGATAATAAGTCAGATTTTCTTAAAAAGATTTATAACAATGAAAACAGAATATTATTTATTTGTGTGTTTATGCCTGGTTTGGCCATTTTTATTAATTTAAACAAATGTCAAATTAGAAAATGTCACATTTGCTTAGGAAGAAGGATCAAACTTGACAAAGGATGCTGGTACAATTAGGAAAAGAATAGTGCTTGAGATCACAAAATAGGGTTTGAGTTGCTTCCCTTCCTGTTTAATACAGTACATAACCATGGGCGGTGCCTGTGGCTCAGTGGGTAGGGTGCTGGCCCCAAACACAGAGGGTGGTGGGTTTGAACCCAGCCCTGGCCAAACTGCAACAAAAAAATAGCTGGGCATTGTGGTGGGCGCCTGTAGTCCAAGCTACTTGGGAGGCTGAGGCAAGAGAATCGCCTAAGCCCAGGAGTTGGAGGTTGCTGTGAGCTGTGATGCTACAGCACTCTACTGAGGGTGATAAAGTGAGCCTCTGTCTCTAAAAAAAAAAAAAAAAAATACAGTACATTACCATGGCTGTGTGTGTGTTTTGTAACATATTTGACCTTGTTTTTCCATCTAAAGAGTTTTTAAGTTTTTCCATCTAATAACAATTTTTCCTTATCTTGCACATATGCTGTATTTAAAAAATGTCATGTGGGTTTTAAGTTCAAAGTGGCAAACCTTAGAATTCAGATTAGTATTGTTTAAAACTGTGATTACATTTGTTTCCCCAATGAAAACATTTATCAGTCTGAGATTAAAATCACTACTGGTTATTCCAGCTAACTTGATCTCTTGTTGCATTGTTAACAAAAACACTACATTCAATGGAAAATATAGTCTTATATTTGGGAAATAGTTGCTCCAGATGCAGTATTAGAACTTGTTACAATGGTAGAAATCACACAAGGAAGGTATACATGTAAATTGATTTTTTTACTTTGAGGTGATTGATATATAATAATTTAATCCTTTATAAAGAGTCTCTAAAATCTATTTTTTAAAAAGTGGCAAGAGGAAGAAAAATCATCTCAGTGGTTGGTGTGTAATTTCATTTTGTTGTTGCTTTATAATGGAGAGAGGTGAGATATATGAAGTATTAAAAACAGAAAACACTGTTTCTTTCCAGAGGATTAAATTGGTATACAGGTTAAAATTTACATAAAATATTTACAGTTATAATGAAAGATATCTGAAGTTGACATCATAATAGTGATTAAAAAATGCCTTCCATATAGTTCCATTTTCCCTTTCCCCATTTAGTTGTTATATCTTACTACTGCAAGCTTATGAACGCCACATTTTCTCCTATAAGCACATGAATATTTTTTATGTTGAAATGAAATGTGTAACACAGTGATTAAAGATGTCTGCCTTAGCTATTTATACCTCTTTTTAAATCAGAGAAATCTGACTATATGACTTTATTGAAGTACCAAGCCAATACTTCAAGATTAAACTTAAGTTAATATTTTATGAGCAAGGCTCAGACAAGATACAATAGTGAACACAACAATCCTAACCCTTTAAGAGGCATCTGATCCAGGAAGGAAGACAGATTTTTAAAAAACTAACTATAATTGAAAAATCAAATTAAATAGTATGTTCCTATTAATAGAAGAGGTTATTGATTTTGACAGTTGGCATCCGGGAAACTTTTTGGAACAATTCAGCATGTAAGCAATGCCTTAGGGATCTGTATTTACACTCTGGTTGATGAAGCAGAGTCCTGAAAGTACCGAACATAATTGAGTAGATGTGAGACAAGTAATGAGTCCACAGGGCAGGGACTACTGCCTGCTTCATTCATGCTACACTGACAGCGTTTAGAATGATGTCTGGTGCAACAGACATACGTTGAATAAATGAATGAACTGAACACTAGGCAACTGGAAGAAAGGTGGGGAAGCACTGGAAATGAGGGGGGACTCCTGGAAAGCTTAAGAACATGAAGATGGTAAAGAGCACTGCCGGGTTTTCAAGAAGAGGATAACGTGACCTGCTATTTATTTTTAATATTAAAATTCTAGAAGCAATGTCAATTGACGGAGGAGGTGAGTCTATAGAAAAGGTAAGATAAAAGGTACCAGAATTATAAAAAAAGTTTTAATGTGGGACTCTGGTGGATCTCACAGAACTTAAGAAACAACTTAGATATGGCAGTGAGAGAAAGAATAGATTTAAGATGAATTTGGAGATTTTCAAATTAAGTGATCAGCAGAATGATAGTATTTTTATGTGCTATAAGGAGAACAGGTAAATAGCAAGTTTTGGTAGAAGAAAAAATATATTTCATTTTTAGGCATATTAAATTTAAGATGCTTACTGGAAATCCATATGGAAAAGATTAAAATGAGGAAACTTGGATTTGGGGTTCCAAAGTGAGCCAGGATGAAAGTTGAGGACAAACATAATACAAAGGAATTTACTTCTGACTGCCTTCTCTGCAGCAGCACCAGAGCTGACACCTTCAGCAGAGTCATGGTATTCACGGAAGGGCACGCCTGGGATCGGGGACAAGATCTTGGGAAACATACATACATACACATATTTAAGAGAAAAGAGGGAAAAGAACCACTGGAAGTGATTATAGTAGATTGATCAGAAAAATGAAAAAGATCAAGGGAAAATTTTTAAAGAAAGAAGCTAAAGGGAAGTAGTATGCAAGCTATTCAGAAACTCAAGAACCTTTCCTAATTCTGTACTTACCTTCAGAATATGGAGGAAAAAAATCCATAGGAGTGGCTAACAGAAATCAAACTCTGCAAAAAGAAAACTGGGAATTCCCTAAATCTCATAAATGTCAAGAAAACTAGTGAGTTCGTGAAGAAAACAGAAAAAGAAAAATGGCTCTAGCCTTAAATCTGCTATTGCGACTTTCAGTTAATTATTTAAATCTATATACCTCCAGTCATATGGAAATAAGATTTTTTTTTCTTTTCTTTTTGAGACAGAGTGTCATTATGTCACCATTGGTAGAGTGCTATAGCATCACAGCTCACAGTAACCCCAAACTCTTGGGCTTAAGTGATTCTCTTGCTTCAGCCTCCCAAGTAGCTGGGATTATAGGCACCAGCCACAATGTCTGGCTATTTTTTGGTTGCAGTTGTCATTATTGTTTAGCAGGCCTGGGCTGGGCTCGAACCCGCCAGGCTTGATGTATGTGGCTGGCGTCCTACTCATTGAGCTATAGATACTAAGCCTTTCTTTTCTTTTTTTAAAATGAAGTTTGTGGGAGAAAGCAACAAGAACTGAGAAGTATAGTGAGGGCTATAACAGGATGTTTTAACACAAGACACAGTTCCTGCCCTCAAGTTACAAAGTCATTTTGAACCAGGTTCAAATCATATAAATTACTCAAACTAAACGCTGCACTTAAAGAGTTCCACATGAGGGAATAAATATTATGGAATAATGCAAGTCATCATTAAAGCAGACCAGGTGAGCAACTGCCATACTGACATCCTAGTAACACTTGAGTTGAGATCCCATTAAGCTGAGTTCACGCAAAAATAGACCAGATTGGCTTGGTGCCCGTTGCTCAGTGGTTAGGGCGGTGGCCATACACACCAAGGCAGGTGGGTTCAAACCGGCCCTGGCCTGCTAAACAACAATGACAACTGCAACAAAAAAATAGCTGGGCATGTGGAGGGCACCTATAGTCTCAGCTACTTGGGAGGCTGAGGCAAGAGAATTGCTTGAGCCCAAGAGTTTGAGGTTGCTGTGAGCTGTGATGCAACAGCACTCTACTGAGGGCATCATAGTGAAACTCTGTCACAAAAAAAAAAAAAAAAAAAAAAAAAGACCAGATTATATGCCCATTACTATAAAGCAGTTTGATTGGTTTAAATTACATTTTCCAGAAGCTAGCCTGAAATTCTAATAAAGGAAAATTGTTTCATAAAATATCATTAAGAGAAAAAAAAGCAAGCTATGGAAGAGTGAGTGACTTTATAACTCTTTGTGTGTATGATTCTTTAAGGATGAATCCTTAAAGGAAGAATAGGAGCCAAGGGCATGAACATTATCAAGAGTTCCAATACATAATGACAAAGCACCTTTCATAAATGGTATTCCAATTTACATTCTTAAAAGCTGCTTGTCTCTTAACATTCTTGCCACCATTTACTATTAATTTATTTTCACATTTTGTTAACTTGACCCAAGAAAAAAGTATACTATTACTTTGTTTCATTTGATGAATTACACTTCTTTCTGGAAATGTCTGTTACTGATTTGCAGAGATCTATATAAAAAAGACAGATCCTATAATTACTGCAAACTGCCAAAGAAGTATCACCCACATCAACCTGATGCTTCCACACTACACAGCATAAGACTGATGAACTGGCTGAATGCAAATTCAACCTGTCTTCTTGCTGCTTGTTAAGTTTTTTTTTTTTTCCTTTTCTTTTTCTACACTCTCTAGCCATAATTACCAACAGCGGGCTATCATGAATCTCCTCTGCTTTCCCTAAATTTTAATCCAAGCCTGAATCCCCTCCCTACACAGACCTGCTAGCCCATAAGCATCCAGGACAGAGTGATCCCTGGAGCCTAGAATAATAGTGCCAGGCACACAGAAGGCCAAATAAAATTATTTATTTATTACTGGATGGGCATGGCATGACTTAAAAAGATACACATCAGGTACATTTGGTTTGAAACTTGATTCTGCTTCTCATTCACTATGTGTCCTGGGCAAATTAATCTTTCTATACCATAGTTACCTATCAACAGAATGGCATTTAACGGCTACTACATTAAAGGGTGCTAAGAAGCACAGGCCTACTGCAAGGCGTGACATATAGCTGGTCCTTGTAATTGTTAGCTTCTTTCCACATCTCCAAGTTGGTCTGTTTTCCCTAGGGTTGGAAAGTTGCAATGCATTTTTTTTTTTTTTTTTTTTTTTGAGACAGAGCCTCAAGCTGTCACCCTGGATAGAGTGCCGTGGCATTACAGCTCACAGCAACCTCCAATTCCTGGGCTCAAGCGAGTCTCCTGCCTCCGCCTCCCAAGTCGCTAGGACTACAGGCACCCACCACAACGCCCGGCCATTTTTTGGTTGCAGCCATCATTGTTGTTTGGCAGGCCCAGGCTGGATTCGAACCCGCCAGCTCAGGTGTATGTGACTGGCGGCTTAGCCCATTGAGCCACAGGCGCCGAGCCTGTAATGCATTTTTACATAGCTATATTCACTGTCTTTTCTTCATGTCACTCAGATAGGCAACGAAGACACATTAACAGGTCTTTATCACTACAAAGTCACATTCCTGGCACTAAAGATTTCCACAATTTAGTTCTACCTTACCTTTTCAAATCTATCTCATATTTACCTTACCTTTTCAAATCTATCTCTATTCTCTATTCCCCATGAAACATTTTCTGTCTTAGCCAGACTAGATTTACTCGACTTTTCTAAATAAATTTTAAACATTTATATTCACATGCACTTTTCCTCCCTTCTCTACAAGTCTCTAACTACCTGAATCCTTCTCATTGTTAAGACACACAATCATTATTATTGTTTTTATCGAATAACATTTATTTAGTACTTTGTGTGCCAGGTACTATTCTAAGCATATTATATGTATTATCTCACTTAATCTACATAGGCCCTATAAGATATTATATCATTATCTCTATGTTACTGAGATAAGAACACATAATTGCTTTTCTTCTCTAACTAAACTGTACACTGTTCTATGAAATGAGCTACGCTTGTCCTACTTTGCGTAACCATCTAGCTAAGCAGGAATTCAATGAAGTGTATGGATTAACTGCATTTTCATTACTGTTTGTTTCTTTAAGGCTTTACAGTGCTCACGGTCATTAAATCTATCATTTTGTCAGACTCTTAAAAAGTAAAAAAGGTCACCTAAATTAGTCTTCATCATATCTGATAAATGTAGATCTTTTTAGGAACTTGAGTCTGTCTGCAGACATACAGTAAAGATTTTGCGCACTACGGAACAGCAATGGCTGAAGTCCTAGGGCTTGAGTTCTTATAAATAAGTTCTTGGGGCTATTAGGATCATGACAGCTTGATCATTCTTGATTGACGCCACCGTGAGAAAGATGAGAAAACTCATGGAAATAAAAAATTATGATGAAGTACAAGCAAACAAAATTAATAAAATATGACAGTACATTCACCTTTGTTTTGCAGATTTCATAATTGTCACATGGAAAGAAAAGAAACTTGTCCTGTCTCTTCACTGTATCTCTTATATGTCTTTTACAGGAGGAGCATAATATTTTAAGCATATAAATCAACATTCCACATTGCCATCTTCTCTTACAGGGAGAAATAATCATTTGGGATGTCCATAGAATCAAATGTGCTTCTGGGGATTCTCTACATTATATGATGATGGCACACAGAATTTACTGTCCTCCTGGATTGTTTGAGTATAAGGCACCAATATTTAAATCGTATCTCTTTCTCATAATATATCTAGCCAAATCCAAAAATAAAAGGAAAACTTAAAAGAAACCACTAAAAGAAGAAAAAGTGGACCTCAAGTAATAATTGAAATTAAATCACAACTCATAAGGAACTGTACTTTTAAAAAACATTAATAACCTAAAATTAATTTCTGATTCACTAATGAAAAGGAAAATTTTCATACTTATATGTGCTGCTATCCTTTTTAAAGACAAAAACTGCTGAGGTTTTTGAATCAGCTTGCTTATTGTTAAGGCTAAACATGAGAAAGACTACTATGTTGATCAAAGTAAGCATATGCTTAATTCATAAAGGAGAATAAAGGAAATGTTAGTACATGACACATTTCAGTGAAAAGGAGAAAAAAAGGTTAATCAATGCAACTCAATTTTAGCTGAGGGCATTTTTCCACGACTACTGAACCCTAGCATGTGTCAGGCAGCTAAAATTATACTAAAACGTGTAAGCTCTGTTGTTATTTTAGAGATAATCCAGGAAGCAAAACAAAGCCAAAAATTCTCTCTGCATTTTTAACAGGAATGCTTTAATTTTTAGTCAAGGGTATATGTTTTTTTCTGTTTTAAGATTTTTATGTTGTTTCTATAACAAAAAGTCAAAAAAAAAACCCAACAAAAAAAAAAACCCAACCCCAATTACAAAATGATTTTCACATTTATATTCCTGTAGTATTCTGAAGTTAAAAAAAAGACTTTGTATTTCCAATACACTGTTCACCCTTTGAAACAATTCTTACCAGTCTCTGTTTCTGAAGCTCCTCTCTAAGAATTCTATCTTCTGGTAAAACATCACATAACAAAAAATAGTTTTCTTGTTCTTCTGTTGAGAGATTAGAAAAATAAATGAGGAAAAAGACACTTATTTTTTCCCCAAAGAGTATTTATTCCTTTGAAGGTGTGTGTTAGGATCCCTCCTGGTGTGGGGTTGTTCTAGTTTATTCAAGTTCGGCAAGATAAACACAGCAATTTAATTTTAGCTCTCAGGAAAGTGAGAGTAAGATTTAAGACAGTAAGATTATTCCTGTACATTTTTGGATTGTAAGGAAAAGATAGTAGCCAAAATGTATACTTACCAAATGGAGCTGTGGAATTGATTCTTATCACACTACAGAAATCTGTGATGGGTTGCTCAGTGAACCTTTTCTTCCAATATAAAATGTATCTTAGAACAATTAAAAAAAAAAAAAAAGAGAGGATGGTGAAAAGACTGAATACACAACTTTCTTTCTTTTTTTTTAACACAACTTTCCTTTGAATGACAGAATTTTATAAGAATATTCATTTATTCCAAAGCAATAAATCAAATGTTAACTGAAAAGTGCTAAAAAATTTATGAAGATAAAGGCAGTGGACCATGCAGAAATATGAAATAAACATTTAATAAAAGAAATTACTATGTAAAGGCATGAAATTGACTAAACTTCACTATTTTCAACCTCAACAAAGACATATAGAAGAGTTAAAATGAATATTTTTATCTGATAATGAAGTTTTCTGAAATAACATCTAAGTTTATATGTCTTTTAAATGCAACAATGATTAAATAGGCTATGACACATTCTCCAATAAAGAGAATGTTAAGTGGTTATCTTATATACCAAATGAACAGAGTTCAGAAGAATAATGTAATGAGAAATAAGTCTAACTTCAATATCTATATAACAAGATGGAGAAATTCCATGTATGTCCACACTCTGTCTCTGCACTGTGAAATGAGGCAACTTCAGACACTGGAAAATTAGCTGAACTCAATTCTTGTATCTAATGAGTAGAGTTAGAAGCAGGACACTGGCTAGAAAAAAAAAAAAGCATAACACCTAGACCTACATATCTGATGAAAGAGGGAGTAGGATGACAGAACTGAACGAGCTGGTCACCTTTCTATTTTTCCAACAAGATTCACATTGGCAACTGCAATCCCATTTATTAAATGGTACAAAGAAGAGAATGTGATCTTCTTCATGAGGAGAAAGGAAATGGAAAAGATGACTCTATGGCTGACAATTTATTAGGCTGCACAACTGATGGATAAAACAAGTAACTTACATGCAAAAAACCTTATGCCTGTGAAAAAGATGGGACTTGAAATACATGAAGTATATGGAAAGAACAGGAATTTGGACATTTTAAATAACTTGATACAATACCAGGCTGTGTTTTAGATATAACATATCCACAATAAACGTTTTAAAGATGTAGAAGAGCATTTGAAGATTCCTATAAAGTTCTCCAAGTAGCTCTCAACTCATGACAGTGCTGGCTGGATTTTATTCTAAGGGTCCTGAAAATGATAATCTTATCCTCCTGCTAGCCTCCAACTATAATATGTAAGTGATGTACCATTACTCTACAGCTAACTTGCTGGCTTCCATATTAGAAGTCTCATAAACAGAAGGCAAGTGCATACTGGATCCATCACAGCAAATAAAAAAAGAAAAAGTATCTACAAAAGGCTGAAACTTTATTTCCTTGGTCATTCTGGGTCATTTTCAGACCTTGTTCTCCCTAGTATCCCACACAGCTACCCTTATTCTCCATTTTTCCATTCCCTACTTGTTGCTTTTTCTCCCCTGGAGGGAGGAAAGTGGGAGAAAGAGAAGGCTTAAGAAAATAAAAAATGACATTCCAGTCCTTTTCTTATTCTCCCATCAGCCCTTCTTCTATTACAAAGCAGTGGCAGGGATGAAAGAATGTAGAACCTGTACTAGAGACAGCAGGAATAGAAGTCAGATGTTCTTCTACATGCAAATACATAGGTGTCTATTTTCATGATGAATCAAATTCATATACAGGAGAATCAGATAACTATTTGAGGAGGGCAACTGAGGTTCCTGTAGGCATAATCTACTCCATGATTTTAAGGCAACTGATGTTAGTAATGGCTTCTCTTGTGCTTATCTACTTGGAAACTCTGATACAAAATAAGCATATAATGTGATTCTTCTCTTCAAAAACCAAGGAGACAGTACCCACACATGGATGGCCTCAGAGACTGAGGCCCATTAACTAAAGGAATCAGGTGATTGTTACCTCTGTAGTAGAAGTTCTTTGCACTTCTTGCTTGCCAAGTTAAGCGGTTCCAAATCAGCAGCCCCAAATAGCTTGTGTCAACTTTAGTTCTTAGGTGGGAAGTTAGGAGCAATTCTGAGCTACTGACTTTAAAAGAAAAAAAGGCCAAGTTCTCTCTAGGGAATATGCCAAGAAGGGGTTTTGTCAGGTCCAGTTGCTACTCCACTGAGAACTCTTTGGGTGATATCCTCTCAAAACTGAGAACAGTAATTAGCCCTCTATAGAATTAGCTCCATTCTGGATCTATAGTCCATTAAACTGCAGTGACAACTCCCCAAATACACGGGCTGCTTACCTTTGGAAAATGTTCACAGACATAGAAAGTGTTTGTGTAAAATTACATGAAGCAGATGACAAAGTAAGAGCCTGGATCCTAGTAACCAGACTAACCTTTGCGTGGGCCAATACTGTTCCTCTCTTTCCTACACAAATTTTATGCTAAAAGCAGTTTTGCTTTTAAAATTAAGACAGTAGTTATAGCTGATGTCAGTGGGCATAGCTGAGATGTTAACTACCATCCAAGACCACTCAGAGATATGCACTTTAAAGTTATGTTACTCTCTGAAACTCAAGTTTGCTCATTTGTAAAATGAATTGATAATTAGAAAAGATAATGCACGTAAAGCACAGGATTATGCAAAATCCTGGGTAATTAATAAATGATATTATCACCATAAGAAAAAGTAACATATTTAGATAAGACCAAATAAAATAGTAAAGCATTAGAGTTTATCTCAGAGAAATAATGGTCCTTAATACAACAAAAATAACATTTCATCAAACATTTCATGAAAAAGTCAAAATAGCTATATGAATAGTGTCAGAGGGCATTATAGGTTCCTAAGATGTTAGAAGAGTAGAATGATTAAAATGACAATTATTAGCAGATAGCACTTAATGAGCACTTACATGCCACAAGGTCACACAATTAGAATGTTGGAATTGGTATCTGAGCCCTCTAGTTTCAAAGTCAGACTCAGTTGTCTACGATAGAGTCTCTAGTGTCATGTGGGACCCATCTGTACAAGAAATGCAGAAAATGGAAGGAGGGACAGGAAAAAGCCCCAGAATGATAGTTGTAATGAATGCTTAAAGCATTTCTTTCCTCAGAGACCAAGGAGGGTCACCTAGAATGCCTTTTGATAAGGCAGAAACAGAACTATAGAAACAAAGTCTGAAGGGAGAGGGAATGTCTTTCCCTTCTCGAAAGCATACTACCTAACAGCAGCCCTCAGTCTTAACTGCTCCCAATTTCCTACTGAAGGATTGAAAGTTGATACCATCTGTTAAGGTTGTTGATTTGGAACCACTTAACTAGGCAAGCACAAAGTGCAAAGAGGTAACAATCACTCATTCCAGTTGTCAGTGGGTCTCATTCTCCAAGGCCTTCCATGTTTGGGTATTGTCTCCCTGGTCTTTGAAGAATCACATCACATACCTGTTTTCTATTTGAAAGGTGACAGGCACAAGGGAAGCAATCACCAGTATCAACTGACTTAAAAGCATGGGGAGATTGTGTCTGGTAGAATCTCAGCTGTCCTCAATAGTTGGGGAGAGTTTGTTATGGGACCAAGGAAGAGGAAACATTGCTGCATGCTCATAGTCTGGGAGTCTTTGCACAGGTTATAAGATACTTTATTGATCTACTAATAAGCAGTCATGCATTTCTGAAATGTTCTTTTTTCAGATGTCGTCCCTGCGATGGTGTTGGGTTGCTTTCAAGGGAAGGGCAATAGAGTATGTTGGTCCAATAGGAACTAAGTTGTCATTTGAGTGTTCCTCCTGACCAAAGTCTGGGTGACAACAAAATACATGAAACAATCATCTGCTACAAAAGCAAAACATTGCCATAACCTACCATACAACTTAAAAATATAAAATTACACACAGCTTACTGTGTTTGACTACATAAACAGATTTCAACTGCAACAAAACATTTGACCTGAGTCTAAATTTGAGTTAAGAAATACCCTAGTTATTAAACACATAAAAGTGCTTTTTTAGTTTATAATTGGAATTAAAAGATACCAATATATTCAATGCCTTGTAGTTGGCAAAGACAGTCAGACAAATTGTATTCAATTAAGAGATGGCTTAAAGATAGCAGATCTTCTTCAAGAAATGCTTCTTGTAGCATTCTTTCCACCCACTACAACATATTTTTTCAAAGCTAAGGGATCATTTAGTACTTCTCTTGTGCATTTTTTCCCCACTTTTCTAGTTTATTCAAAGCTACAATTGCAGCTCTCAATATATAAAGGCCACCAAGAAATATGTAACATGTGGTAAGGACTCGATTAGGATGACAGTTCAAAGCATTTCATACTTTATTAAAAAGCCATAATTACTATAGTGGTCATCAGTAAATACTTTTTTCTTCCAAAGGAATATTAAATCACGTTTCACAAAGTTGTCTCACAAAAAATCCTTCTTGCGATAGCTTACCTGCTCAGCCCTTTCACCCACCTACTGTGCGCTCACTGACACACACAGAAAGGTTTGAGGTGTGGTTGTTAAATAAGTGGCACTGAGTCGGTGGAATTTAGTATGCAAAGGTAAAAGAATTAGGAGTTAACATGGATCTTCTGGAGCAATTTTACCTGCTAAATAAAGCTTAGAAATAGCTTTTTTTTTTTTTTTTAAAGAAACAACTAATGTTTACTTTCTGTCAACCTTATTTCCATCTTGTTTAAGAGCCTGTGGAATCACCTTTAAACTACTCAGTATTTGTTCCTACCCATTAAGTGGCCTGAGCAGTGGAAGCTGCACACCCGTCTTCCATGGTGGGCTGAGTGCTCCAGTCTTCAGTGGGCAACTGCTGAACAGGCCCAGAGGGCATATGCAGCCTTCGCGCCAGTCTGTGGCCTCAGGCTAACTGAGTAGCAGGCCACTAAAGGGCTGGAGCAGTCCACTCCCCCTGAGACTCCTCTTTGGTCACAAGCCTCTTCAGTGGCAGCCTGTTCTTCCCTTCCAGTCTCCAACAAACCTCCCTAGGATGTTCATGGGATGCGTTGCCATAAGTGGGCAGAACTTCCCAGGCCAGCATCTACCACTTTAAGCCAACTGACCGAGCTCACTGACGTTGTATGGGATGCGATGTCCACGTAATGCAGAGGAATCTGTGTTTCACAGAGCAATGGTAGGATAACATGAGATGCCTCAAGACGCCTCTGTGAGAGGTGGGTGGCCAGCCTCAGTAACCACCCTAAATGTGCCTTCCCAAAGGTTGCCTGGATCTGGTTAGTGAAAGTTCTGGGAGGAATGCGACCGGAAGTAGGAGTGGCTCCAATGGCTGCAGCAAATTTCAGCCCAGCTAGCTGACCAACATTCCTGCAGGACCGGACACTGACATCAGCAGGTTTTCAAGTTGACAGCCAAAGCTTCTCCTAGGTCTTTTTCAGATTTGTAACATAGATGCCATCCCTTTTCCTTTTGTAGATATACTGTTCCATTTGGAAGTCATGGTTGGTGCCATCTAAGTGGCTTTCTGCTGCAAGGACTTTGTGGATATCCTCCTCCTTCCCTGGTAGGACATCAAAGGCTCTGGAAATTGTGAAGGTTTCTATTTAAGTTATGATGGGAATCCAGAACAATGCTGTATGGACCCCACTCTGGCTAGTACAGAGAAGCATAGCTCAGAAATAATAACTATGTTAAATGTACTTAAAGGGAAGATTTTTATTGTTTTTGTTTTACTCTGCGCTAGAAAGTTTTGCTGTTATTTGTTTCTATTAAAAAAATCAAATATATTTAATATGAAAACTCATAGCTTATTTCTTATAAATCACAAGGTAACATGTCTCTTATTTATTATTTATCATCCTTATTACTGACTATATGCAGAAGCAACGATTCCTCTCTAGGAAGTTCTGAGGGGAACTTTATGCCACTGAACCTCCCACTCTTCCTTTCTCCCCACTCCTTATAACTTCCTTTATGAAGGAAGTCACATAATGTTGGGAAGAATCCAACTTAACTCTGATTACACTCAATACTTGGAAGATAGTTGACAACAGAATTCCAAACTTGAAATACATGTCAACAAATGTATTTTACACTTGTAAATATGCATTTGTATATATTTTACACATGTATATATACTTTAGAATGCACTTACATCAAATATATCTTTTTGTTTTTATCTTGTTTTATTTTACTTTAATTTAATTTTATTTAAGACAGAGTCTCATTTTGTCACCCTCAGTAGAGTGCTGTGGTGTCATAACTCACAGCAACCTCAAACTTGGGGCTCAAGCAATCCTTTTACCTCAGCCTCCCAAGTAGCTGGGACTACAGGTGCCGACCACAACACCTGTCTATTTTTAGAGATGGGGTCTTGCTCTGGCTCAGGCTGGTCTTGAAATCCTGAGCTCAGGCAATCCATCTACCTTAGCTTCCCAGTCTTTTTCTTTTTAATTAAAGCATTCATTTTACTGCATATCTGCATTTAGAGTATGATTGATCCCAACATTTAATTACTGATTCCTAAACTCTGAGACCTAGCAAATAAGTTAATTTTCCTGCCTACATATAAATGAGATTAATGTCAGTGATAAAAACAGAATGACTGATTAATATAAATACAGGTAGCTGTCATACAAAAGCTCAAAGGAGAGTACAAACTCTGATTCAGACATTCCTCACAGATTTTAGGGGCAGAAAGAAAAACCTTAACACTAGCAATCAATTTTACTTTCAAAAGAGAGTAGAAGATCTGATTATATACAGCTACATTTCTTATACAAGAAGGTTCTCAGAATACCGTGCATGCACACACACACGCCCACACTTTAATTGAAAAAAAATAACAATGAATGAAAATAAGAAGCATAGAATGTTTCTTCAGAAAGTATGTAAGGATTTAGTTTATTCTACCAGTTGGTGACATATATAATTCATGTAACTATCCTGGTGGTTATCTCTGTTCCTGTACCAGGCAACACCAAAACTACCCCCAAATAGCAATACTGAGTGGACAGAAGAGTCATACACAGAAAGCACACAGTAGGTGCTGGACATTTGGGCAGGACATGAAGGATAAAGATTAGGCACAGAGAACAGATAATATTGCCCTCTGGATATGCTGGCTGTATCAAATTAAAAACAAATTTTCTTTCTACAAGTTTAGATTATTCAGAATCCTAAATAAAATTTTCTCAAAAGTTAAATTTTAGAAATGATAATTAGGTTTTTAGACCAGCATAAGTGTCTATTGAAAGCGTAATCTATAGATGTAGAAAACTAAGATTTTCAAATACATATCTTTGGTGATATAGATACAAATAAAATCTTGGCTACCATTTATCAGATACACACTGATCTCAGGTACTAGCAGGTGCTATACATACCCTGTTTTATATATTGTTCAACAACCTTATAAGGGCTGGTGCTACCCCATTTTGTAGATAAGAAAACCAATGTTTAGAGTAGTAAGACAGCTTGCTGAAAGTTAAAAGGTTAGGAAGTCTCAAAGCCTGCACCTGTCTGCTTTCATTGTCAACTCTTAATGATACAGTGTGCTACTTCACAAGACCCATCATAAGACAGAAGTTACTTGCTAGGAATGATTGATATGGTCTGAGAGCTAGAGTTTAGATGTGGAGACAATACAATGTCTGGGCCACCCTCTGGTTTTGTAGGAAAATCCAGACAGAATACTTCAAAATGGGACCTTACCATATACATTGAATTGGATGCTTTCTGTAACTGCACAGGCTAGTGCAAAAAGATGCTGCCTCTGTTGAAAATGCTTTCAAGTCTCAAATAATCATGACATGAATATAACTACTTCATTATAGCTGGTTAAAGGAAGGTATTTCTCCTGAACCACTGCTTCTAGATATTATAAATTGGGAAAAAGGAATAACTGCCTACATTACTAGTTTGGCGGTATGGATCATTCCGAGTCAGGTGCCCCTACGTTAGAGTCTAGCTCACTAACAGGTCTCAAACAAAACAATATTTTGTACATGCCCAATGTCGATAGTTCCTTAACTATCCATCCTTATCTGCTTTTTCATCTTCCTGGTCCTCTTCCCCTGAGTACCTCAGTGTGACCTCAATAGCATCTATTCTTATACTCCTCTGGCTGGTTGAATCATTCAGTTTTTTTTCTGGTTTTCAACTTCTTCACAGCACTCAAACTGAGATTTGTTTGGGCCATATCCTTTTAGCTTGGAAGGCTCAAAGGGTCCCTGTTCCCAAACACTGCCTTTTGGGTGGCTTTCTACCAAGATCTATTCCAGGCTTTCTGGAAGGATTCATTCAGTTACAGAATTGCCTATAGCCTAAAACATGAAAAGAACATTAATTTGATAGATGTCAACAATCTCATGGAATATGTGCTATAACAAAGAGAATAATATCTACTCTTTGAAAAGTAGATCTGTTTTGAGAACTTATAACAAATAAATTAGTATGCAAAATTCTCAAATACAACTTATACACTAGAGGAAAAAAAGTGCAAATTTTTAAAAAAAGTCTAAGGAGCAACTTGAAAATAAACATAAATTTTCATTTTTGTAAAGGAATTTTATGTATAGGTTATGCTATTCCTCTAGTAAATAATAAACTTAATTCTTCCATGAACAAAAATAAAACTTACCTTTGGAAATCAGCAACCAACTTGACATCAGCTATGACAAACTTATGCTCAATAATCATGTGCTTTAGAAGTTTGTCTTGTTCAGCCACAGGAAAATGTTCTTCACAGAAAATACAAGGCACAGATGGAGAACCTTCTAAAGTGGTGGTGCCACCTGGACTTTCTGGCAGGGAAAGCGGCTCTAGGATACAATCCTTACTGTCTGGGAAAGACAAAAAAATAAAAAAATAAATAAAAAATACTGAAACCAATTCTTTAGATAGATATTTCTCACCTTTTATATTAAAAGGATCTGGGGGGGGGAACAAAAAAATACATAGTGTCAGAAAGTAAGATACTCTGTTATTACTTTAAACATCTTTTGCAACCCAGAGGTAGGGAATACTGCAAAACAGCTCAAACTCCCCATTTGCTTGCTTGAATGGGGGAAACCCATTCGTCAGGGCAGCTGTTCAAGTCTTCTTCTTGGACACTAGCCAATGGCAGCAATTCCTGGGGTACTTGCAAGGGGAAAGGCTGCATCATGCCAGAGTAAGGTTCTAAGGCCCAATTGTGACCTCTGACTGAGAGTCATCACAGTAAGGGAAGTGAACGGTGTACAGTGAGGCTACAGATGACGCCAGGCCTGTCTTTTAAGCTGCTTCCTGTCGCACCTGCAAAGTCTTTCCTGTTTCTGATTATTTGTCACATACAAAGAAGATGGCTGTCACATTGGGTTGATACAGAACGTTCTAGGTGGCCCTGGTGGCAATTTTCTATGTTGATTTATGT
Organism: Arctocebus calabarensis; assembly: GCA_963573935.1. Classification (NCBI taxonomy): domain Eukaryota; kingdom Metazoa; phylum Chordata; class Mammalia; order Primates; family Lorisidae; genus Arctocebus; species Arctocebus calabarensis. The sequence goes on along the minus strand of CAUYON010037414.1, from coordinate 9,222 downwards.
TTATCTTTTGCTATTATACAATTATGTTTCACAATTTGTTCTGTGAACAAAGAGATGAATGCTCAATTACTAGACATATGTGGTAAACATTTTTCCTGTCTGTACTATCCTTTTTCTAACATAATCTATGCTATCATTAGAGGTGAAGTGTGTAAGGTCTATGTCTCCGGTTTTGGGGCCTGAATTTGCAGCCAGTTGCGTCAAGAGCCTCCTGTAGTCTGCCAAGGTAGAAGTTTGAACCTGTCATTTATACAGGTTGTTGAGTAGTTAGTAAACAGAAAACTAGAGTAAAGAAATTAGAGTAAGGCTTTTATTATTTTCAGGAGGCCGAGAGGGGGAGGAAGGAAAGACGGGAAATGGCTAGTCCATAGCCTGAAATTAGGTTAATATTAGTTCTCCTGTTCAAGTTTATTTCTTATTCTTATCTCATTTTTTAAAGTGTTCTTGATTAATTAATTAATTGAATCAGTCAACAGTATACAGCTGACCATGGCTTAAGAATTAGGGAAGTGATGCAAGAGGGCAGCATTCATTCACTCAACAAAAATCAAATGAATGTCTACTGGATGCTAGTATTTTCTTGTTTATTGTTGCATGACATGGTTCTTACCAACAAGTTAAAGTGCTCACAATTTGTTTTAAGGTATAAATAAATTAAAAAAAGATAAAGAAATAGAGACTGCACAGAGTTGATGGGAGTGGGGGGAAGAGGAGAATCACCTGAGCTACAGAGGGAAGGTGTCCTGCAGGAGAGGACCCATAAGGCATTACTCATATATCCTACTTATGTTACAATGTGCTAAATCAAAGTGTTTATCTTTGGTCATTAAATTATTTCCTGATACTGAACAAGGTGAAAACTGGTAGGATATAATGATGGACAGGAGAGTATTAGGATACACAAGCACTTTAGTAGCAGTATTAACAAAATTGATGCTACCAATTATTGCATTTATTAAATTAGGTAATGGAATCAAGGAATTTTGGAATACTACAATTCTTCATTTGTAGGTATATTCTTTAGCTGTAGGTTAAATTCTGTGGGAACTTAAACCAATATGTGAAAAATAGGTTGGGGGAAAGAGAGGTAAATATACTTATGAAACTCCATGATAATATTTTACATGCACTGAAATATGATAACAAAAGGCAGGATATTCTAAATAAAGGTAACATTAGTAAATATTACTTGCCACATAGAAAATAACAAGTACTGAAAATAACAAGAAGAATTATATTCTTCTCCTCAAATTTAATTAGATGTATATAAATTAATTGTGTTTGTAGAACCCAAGCATATAATATTAATAACTATCACCAACAGCAGGAAATAACATTTATTGGGTGCTGGCTATTTGTAAATTACTAGCAAAGGACTTTAGGGCATTTGCCTCATTAATCTTGTATTATTTGGTACTATTATTATAATCTCATGTTCTAGATGAGAGAATTTCTACTTAGAAAAGTTAAATAATTTCCCAAAGTCAAAACATTGGGTAAGTTGAGCTTAAACACAAATGCTACATTATTCTGTCCCTCGTACCACAATGCATTTCTCCAACTCCTTGTTTCTTCCTATGTAGATTCAATGGTGTTTTGAATTAATATATATTTCAAGCTACTTTCAACTGACATATACTCTGCTGGTGTCCTGAAGTCTCCTGATATCACCTCCACTAGTGATTCTTACACAAATATCAGTAGTCCGCATCTTCTAAGAACTTGTGAAATACAGTTCATCCTCATTATTCTCTTAATTTTTTCCCAAAGTTTTATTGCAAACTCTTCATCATTCCTCTGTGATTCATTTTAATTCCCTTTTGTATGCCTCATGTCATGTTCCTCTTTTTAAAAATTATTTCTAAAAGAATGGACCTGAATGTTCACATATACTGGAATCCAAGTGCTTGTGGTCACTACAAAGACATACAGGAATAAAATCACAGATATGCAAATTTTCATATAGAGGAAATTATAGTTTGGGAAGGAGTAAGTCTTTTTTGGGAGCCAGAGTATATATTCCAAAATATATTGAAAAACTGTTCTGGTACCGTATATCATAGCTTGCAGCTAGGAAGGACCTAGATGCAAAACCCTACTTTAGAGATAAGAAAACTATGATTCAAAAGACATTTTCTACCAAGCCATCCTACTTAGTTAAGAATTACAACAAGCTGCCTCGCATATGCTAATGACCACTGTGCCAAATGACTGGCTACTTTAACTGTTTCTGCATCAAGTTACAACTAAGTCTACAAGGAGGCTTTGTCCCTCCCTGATGCAGTTCCAGTTTTTTTTCCTATAAAATAATAAGAAAATATTGGCTTACCAAAACATGCTTTATAATAAATTTATTATTAATAGGATAATTTATTCCAAAAAAGGTCCAGAAATATAAATGCCTTATGAGATAAAAACATTACAGGTCAATGGGGAAATATAATATCACTCAAGATTCCCAGTCTTAAGATTTGGGGTGTTGACTTATGTAAAAAACCACTGACATCAAAGAGATTCAGAGTCTCAAAAGTAAAGAAGTTTCTTAAGAAATCTAAATTAAAACATAATGCCCAAGTAACTGTTTATTTGAAGTTATTAAGTGCCAATCAATGAAACTGAATCAGATGTTTACACAAACCACACAAGACCATATATAGCACTATGTGTACTGTGAAAACCCATCGTTTTGGTATATTTCCTTTTATCCAAAGGTAGTTTTATGATTTACAAAATTTTTTTCTGCTTTAACTTTGGGTATGCAAACAAGAACAATAGCCTATAAACTATTCCTTATACATTTTGTGTTCTAAGATCATTCCAAATTTTTAGTGTTTGCCAAATAATCATATGTGGGATATGGTCCCGTATATAACAGGGAAAGACAGAAAAACAAAACACTGTAAATACTTGAGGAATATTCAGATAATACTAACTAAACATTCCAAGCTCCTGAGGACAATTATTCTTTACCTGGTAAGTCTAATTCAAACTAAATACATTAAAAAAAGATATTAATTAAGCCCTACAGCTTTCAAGTTAGAAAACAAATTCCAAAATACTCAGCCAGTGAGCTTTGTGTGTGCATGAGCACAGGCATGTGGTATATTTTCTCTCTAAATCTAAAATGAGTTTTCTTCCCTACAAGTCAACTTTCTTTCCTTTCCATTTCTGTCTTACACACATCTCTGCTCACTAGGTCAAATAAAGGCTGTGCCTCAACGTGAGGTATTTCCCTGGATGGATTTGAATTCTAGGAAAATTAAATTCACCTTCATGGCAAACTGTCAAGAGATATGCTTGATTTTCTAGAAAAGGCACTCAGAATTATTCAGATTCACTTGGAAGGGTCTTACATGCTGGGCCAGAGCTAACAAAAATGCTTAGCTGTCCCTATGAAAGGAAAGGCTGAGCTCCTGTTGTTGGAGAATTTCAATCATCTGTGGGAGTATGCAGGGAAATCTTGGGTAAGGTCTTTGCTGGGGCAAGCTGGCACCACTGCTATTTTGAAGGCCGTGGGCTCTCACATCCTTTCTGTGGAATGAGGAAGTAGCAACAGTAGAGAAAATCTTATTTCTCTCTTTGCTTCTCAGATCTGAAGCCTCAGACTTCTTAGTATTGGCCCTAGCAATGAAACCCACATTAATAAAAAGAATGAAAAAACAGGGAAGGTTAAAAAACAATGGAGACTTTTAGAAGAAAGCAAGAAAGCGAGGAAGAAAACAGACAACAAAAGCTAAGCAAAAATCTTGGCAATGATTAGAAGGGTTGTTCACTGCTCTGATTTAGTTTCTAGAGAGGAAGAGCCTGAGCAGGACTTTAAGGCTGTGAGGAAATAATTGGTATTTTACTGAGGTTGTTTCTTTTTTTTTTCTTAATAAATTTATTTGTTTAAAGCTTTCTTTCCACTCTATCCCATTCTCTCAAGCTTAAAGACATTTCTGCAATACTTTTACTGGTTATTGGACACTAACCAAGAGCAATTCCCCTTTTCAATTGCCCTAGAGTGATTATAAATAATTACTTAACATGAGTTAAATTACCACATTTGAGTACTGGCATAAACAAGCTATTGTTTGTGACCAGTGGTAAGTGGACCTATAGGACTAGTTGTGTACCACGGGCTCCAGTAGCAGTTCCCAAAGTATCATCATCAGCAGCAGGATCTGGGAAATCATTAGGGATGTAGATTATTGGGCCCTAGCCCAGGACCTAACGAATCAGAAACTCTGGGGAGTGGTGCGAAGAAAAGAAATGTGCATTTTAACAAGCTGGTCAAGTGAGTCTGATGCAGTTTAAGAATCACTGGCCTACGAACCTGACACCACAAAGATCTTCTTGAGAAATGTTTCATAGGATTTGTAAGATTCAGGAGGACGGATGACAAAATTAAGACTGGAGAGGAAGGCAGGTAACTGGTCAAGGGGAACTTACTATGTCATAACCATGTTTAGATTGTATAAAGTAATTCACCTTTTCTCAAAGAGTGGTTAGGACCAGAATGACTCTGGGCCAGACGTAATTAATCAAATGCAAAGTAGAATTCCTAGGTGTGGCCTGTGTCCACTAATGTCAAAACCTATTGACTGGCCTACACTGTTGCCTGGAAAAGGTCACAAGGCTTCTTGAACCTGGTACCTTCTTGTCCAATGCATTTCAGCTTTTGCCCTCAAACCACAAGATACAATGTATGTTTTCTGTCATAAATGGCTATTTTATTGGTATTGCCCAGTGCCCTGCAACTAAAACCCATATTTCCAGAGGTGAAGATTCTGACAGAGAATCTTTTTGACTAGAGGCATTTGGAAGAGCAGGACCTTAACTTTCATGAACTCTGAGAACCCAAGAAATTGTCTACAAAAATGTGTATATACATATATATTTCTCAGGGGAAAGTGTTCACAGCATTCAAAAGTTTCTCAAAGAGAGATCTTTGATGCTCATAAAGCTTAAAAACCAAACCCAACCCACAAATAAAGCCCACTGGTCTAGAAAGCAAATGACAGCTATTTAAAACTGACACCACCACTGCACAAAAAGCTGACATTGCAGAGTTGAGCATTAACTACACACTCAAGTGCAAATGACCGACACTGTATGTAATGTCCTGTGTAACACCGGGGAGCGGGATAAATTTGAGGGGACACACTGTCAGGTGTGATCTAGAGCTCTAAAAGCTGGGGTTATCATAGTCGGGGGCTTTACTCTCTGAAAGGTCTGACTGATGAAGCAGGTAGCTTGTTTCTACTAGGCATTATGATATGAAGTTTAACATGTAATCTTTGATTTAGGTATCAGGTCCTATGAGGAAGGCAGTTTCGTTACCTTTAAGTAGTAAGAATCATAAACAGTTTAAAACTTGTCCCCTTGGGTCTGTGACAACTCAATTCTATTATTACATTTCTAAAACTCATCAGTTAGCAAAAGCTTCATTCAATGACCACAGTGCCATAGCTGCGGGTCCTCCAGTCTCCCCACTCTCCTGCTCCTGAGACTGTGAGTCCCTGATCTCCACAATTCCCAAACTAAATAAGATCAGTGGTCTGCTCTATTCAGAAAGGCTGTGCCTTACAAGTACAGGTCTCCACTTCTCAGCAACAAGAAATCTAGCTTTCTGTTTCGGATATTGACTATTGGCCTTTTTCATGACTAAAAGATTATACAGGGTTATGCAGACTGTAAGAAGACTGTCACTGTACTCTCCCTGAGCAAATACCTTAACATTTGGATTATGATGGAGAAAACTTGGTTTCCCCTTCCCTTTCTTGACAGTGGAAATGTTGTTATTTTAAATATAATACAGGGCAATAAATTATTGCTCTGTTCTATTCTTATTAATTTTTACAGACATTGTGAATGGCTAAGTACCTATTAAGTTAGGCTGTATCATCCATCAACTTTTACAACCAAAAGTATTTCTGTATCTTTAATAGAAACAAATTTAAAAACAAAATATTTTTCTTAAAAATATATAACTCTCTAGATGGTTTATAAGGAACACTAAGGGGAAATCTCATGGAACAAATTTTTCTGTCATTAAATTACCTTTATTAATATAATTAACTTATTTGCCTTTAATATATCAGTGCAGAAAATAAATCCTGTAAAATATTTTTCATCAGCTCTTTTCAAATGCTGTGGAAAAAAAAGAAAAAATTTCTTTTTTCATAAAAAAGTAATTAGGGCAAATCGACAAATAATTCCTTAAACATTGAAACTAAAAATATTGTTTGCCATGGGAATTTAAAGTCCAAAGTTCTCTTTGTAATGACAATATTCTCTGCAATGCTCTCTTTGGATTTTATTCTGAGCTTTAGTATAAAGCTGAAAATTTTTGGCTAGCAACTTGGCCATTTTAAGATCAATAAATCTGGGCAAGCAGTCTACATACATGGCTCAATAATCTTTTTTTTTTATTATTGCTTTTAAAATGTCTCAGTAATTTGGAGGACAGAACATGAAGAGAGATGAAATCTATTGAGGCTGCAAAACTAGTAGGGCAGATTGTAGGAAGGAGTAGAGCTATTAAACGCAGGCTGGCTGAAAGCAGTGTAAAGAACTCATTGTAGAGAAATAGAAAATAATGAGTTAGGGAACACCAATTTCTAAAGAAAATGAGCACACTCTCGCGACTCATGCTGCTCCAAGACACTGAACAGAATACATGTTTAGTAGAGGAGAATACTCAAACCGTTAGCATCGTGCTTTCAAACTGAATAGAATTCTAAGATTCTACTGCCTTCATGTAAGTCAAAAGATGTTATTTAAAAACCAAATAACTGTTTAATTTGGAACAAATGGTAGTTCCGGTCACCTTGCTTTAAAAAAAGTTCCATTATAGAACATTCAAGTACAAGTAAGCAGTACAATGACACAAGAGCTTTGACTAAGGCTTTGTTCAAGAGGATTAAACAAATGAGCAGTAGTGTCTTTTAAAGAAGAAAAGATTGAATGATTGAATGAAAAGATTTAATGAATAAAGTCATAAAAACAGATACAATTCTAAAGGGACCATGACAGTTAAAGAATTCAAGGATTTGGGGTGAAATGTTACATATGGTAATATTTAGACAAGAAGTATGAAAATAGGAAAGAGTTTAATACTAAAAGTGAGATGTTTTCTCAAGAGTTACTATTCTTTTCCCCTCTGAAAACAAAACAAAAAATGATTATCATTAATTGTCCTCATATCAAAATTGAGTATATGGGATTCATGCTTCTCCGTTCTTGTGATGCTTTACTAAGAATAATGTGTTCCACTTCCATCCAGGTTAATACAAAGGCTGAAAAGTCTCCATTTTTTTAAATGGCTGAATAGTATTCCATAGTGTACATATATCACAGCTCGTTAAATTAATGACAATTAATGACACAGTGGGGGGTGAGGGGAGGGGAGAGCAGAGAGAGAAAGAATGAGGGAGGGGTGGGGAAAGGAAGAGCAGAGAGAGGGAAGGAGCAAGGGGGGTGGAGTCTTGGTGTGTGCTACATCTTTTGAGGGCAAAACACAATTGCATGAGGGACTTTACCAAACAAATGCCATCAGTGTAACCTGGTTTCATGTACCCTCAATGAATCCCCAACAATAAAAAGAAAAGTTAAAAATAAAAAGAAATTATCAGTAAGTAATAATTTTAAAAACTAAAGTAGATATAGTGAGGCATATGAAATGCCATCCATAAGCTCTTTATTGCATGCAGCAAATTTATTTTGCCTTTTCTCTTTTTATAGGCTGAAAACCAAATGGTTGGCTGCTAGGTGGAACTGTTTACAAAGTGTAAAAGGAGGCACAGTTAGTCTCCTAGGATATACATTATTACTAGTTTTGAAGGAAAACATTAAAGCTGAAACTTCATTATCATCACCCAAGCACCTGGTTGAAACAGATGACAGTAGATAACCTATAGATAAAGGAAGTTATGCAGGGAATTCACAGACTAACACAGTGTTCAGAAGGATAGCTATAAAATTTATGGCTTTTCCATGGTGGCTGAGATCTTCCCAAGCTATCTGGGCAGACCCATAAACAGAACCAATGAGGCAAGATGTTAAGGGTTATGTGATCTATCACCACAAGGTCTAATCTTTCTCACATACATTTCTGTGACTAGCTTTGAATGACATTAAGAATTCTACCAAATCCTAAGAAACGGTTAAGACTAAAAGAAAAAATACTGCAGTTTGTTGCTGAGTGTGGTGCCTCACATGAGTCATCTTAGCACTGACTGAACAAGAGCAAGAGTCTGTATCTAGTAAAAATGTAAAGATTGGCCAGGGATAGTGGCATGTGCCTGTAGTTCCAGCTACTTGGGAGGCTGAGACAGGAGGATCACTTGAGCCCAGCATTTTGATGTTGCTGTGAGCAAGGGTAATGAGGCCATGGTACTCTAGCCTGGGGCAACAGAGTGAGTCTGTCTAAAAAAAAAAAAGAATAGCAAATCTGCAAGAGGTGAACCTCAGATGAAACATGCAATCACTCTGTGTTGTACCTATCTATGTATCTTGGAAGTAAGAAAAGATAGCACAGACCCAGAGTAGGCACAACACTGCTCCTATCACCTGGGCTCTCTGCCTAGCCTCCCTTCTTGATTTCACTCCCATTTTGCTCTAGTTTTAGGAAAATAATCCATTTCCTATACTCTAAAGTATAATGAGAAAATTAAAGTCTAAGTACTGACTGATTCCTTCCTAGAAATAATGGCTTATAAAAGCAGGACTGAAGGTTCAAGAATATCCATTGGTGTTAATGTAATGATAGAAAAAATAGAAATGACCAATAACCAATAATAAGAGAACAGATGAATTACAGAAATTAAGAAAGTCATTAAAATGCATTTTGGGAACTTTAGTAGTATGGGAAAATACTCAGGACATACTATCAAATAAAAAAAATTATAGAAAACTATATTTATAGTATGTTACCTATTTTTAAAATAAAGGTGACATTGTTTTTAAGCAAAAGAAATTATTAAACAGAACTAGAGAGGGGCAAGGAATTACTTTGTCTTTTTCCTCCTTTAATCTTGTTGCTGGTGCTCTAGAAGCTATTATACCCCTATCTCAAGAAGTTTGCCTGATGGATGAACTTACCTACTTGGTAAAATTTTTTAAGATAGTTTGGGGGGGGGGGGGGGGGGGGGGGGGGGGGGGGGGGGGGGGGGGGGGGGGGGGGGGGGGGGGGGGGGGGGGGGGGGGGGGGGGGGGGGGGGGGGGGGGGGGGGGGGGGGG
>CAUYON010037409.1:0-10087 GCA_963573935.1 Arctocebus calabarensis | reverse complement strand
TAGAGTGCTGTGGCATCACAGCTCACAGCAACCTCCAATTCCTGGGCTCAAGTGAGTCTCTTGCCTCTGCCTCCCAAGTAGCTGGGACTACAGGCACCCGCCACAACGCCTGGCCATTTTTTGGTTGCAGCTGTCATTGTTTGGTGGGCCCGGCTGGATTCAAACCCGCCAGCTCAGGTGTACGTGGCTGGCGGCTTAGCCCGCTGAGCCCCAGGCACCGAGCCACACCTGGCTATTTTTTTGTTTTGCAGTTCTGTTGGGCTGGGTTTGAACCCGCCATCCTTGGTATATGGGGCCTGGGCCCTATTCGCTGAGGCACAGGTGCTCCTCCCTCCCCAGGGCTAGATTTCAACCCGCCAGCTCAGGTGTATGTGGCTGGTGCCTTAGCCGCTTGAACCACAGGCACTGAGCCAAGTGTTCCTTTCTTTCTGCATCCACACCAGCATCTGTTATTTTAGGACTATTTTTTTTTTTTTTTTGAGACAGAGTCTGACTTTTCCCCCCTTGGTAGAGTGCTGTAGCGTCACAGCTCACAGCAACCTCAGACTCTTGGTCTTAAATGATCCTCTTGCCTCAGTGTCCCAAGTAGCTGGGACTACAAAGCATCTGCCACAATGCCCTGCTGTTTTTTTAGAGATGGGAGCCTCAGTCTTGCTCAGGCTGGTCTCAAACTCTTGAGTTCAAGCAATCCACCAGTCTCAGACTTCCAGAATGCTAGGATTTTAGATATGAGCCACCTGGCCAATTACTTTGGAACTTTTGGATAAAAGCATTTCCACTGGGCTTAGGTGGTCTCATTGTGGCTTTGATTTGCATTTCCCTGATGATTAGAGACACTGAACATTTTTTCATATGTTTATTGGCCATTAGTCCATTGTCTTTTGAAAAGCTTCTATTCATGTATTTTGACCACTTTTCAATGCAGTTGTTTGCTATCTTCTTGCTCGTGTTCTTTCTAGATTTTTGCTATTAGTCCTTTATCAGATATATAGCATGCAAATATTTTCTCCCATTCTGTAGGTTGTCTTTTCATTCTACTGATTATTTCCTTGGCTGTGCAGAAGCTATTAAAAAAATTATTTATTGGTGGCACCATACTCAGTGGTTAGGGAGCCAGCCACATGCTGCTGGTGGGTTCAAACCTGGCTCAGGTCTGCGAAACAAAAAAAAGATAGCTAGGCGTTGTGGCAGGCACCTGTAGTCCCAGCTACTTGGGAGGCTGAGGCAAGAGAATCGCTTACTATGCTGTGAGCTGTGAGCTGTGATACCATAGCACTCTACCAAGGGTGACAAAGTGAGACTCTGTCTCAAATATATTTATTTGTTTGTTTACTTATTTATTTATTTATTTTAAGACAGTCTTACTCTGTTGCCCTGGGCAGAGGACCATGGTATCATCATAGCTCACAGCAACCTCAAACTCTTGGGCTCAAGCCAAGAGTTTGACTCTCCTGCCTCAGCCTCCTGAGTTCCTAGGAATATAGCTGTGCACCACCATACGTGGCTAGTTTTTCTATTTTTAGTACAGACAGGGTCTTGCTGTTGCTCAAGCTGGTTTTGTACTCCTGAACTCAAGAGATCTACTTGCCTTGGCCTCCCAGAGTGTTAGCAATTTTTTTTTTTTTTGAGACAGAGCCTCAAGCTGTCACCCTAGATAGAGTGCTCTGGCATCACAGCTCACAGCAACCTCCAATTCCTGCACTCAAGCGAGTCTCCTGCCTCCGCCTCCCAAGTAGCTGGGACTACAGGCGCCCACCACACGCCTGGCCATTTTTTGGTTGCAGCCATCATTGTTGTTTGGTGGGCTCTGGCTGGATTCGAACCCTCCAGCTCAGGTGTACGTCTTAGCCCGTTGAGCCACAGGCACCGAGCCTGTTTTGCTAAGATTTTATCAAGAATTTTTGCCCCTATATTCATGAGGGAAATTGGGCTGTAGTTTTCTTTTTTTGGTGTGTCTTTTCCTGGCTTTGGTATCAAAGTGATATGGGCTTCGTAGAATGAATTGGGCAGATTCCTTCCTTCTCTATGTTATGAAATAATTTCTGCAGTATAGGTACCAGCTCTTGTTTGCAGGTCTGGTAAAATTTGGATGTGAAACCATCTGGTCCAGGCTCTGTGCCTGTAAGTCAGTGGCTAGGGTGCCAGCCACATATACCACAGCTGGTGGTTTTGATCCCAGCCCCGGCCTGCCAAACAACAATGACAACTACAAACAAAAAATAGCCGAACTTTGGAGCGGGCACCTGTAGACCCAGCTACTTGGGTGGCTGAGGCAAGAGAATCGCTTAAGCCCAAGAGTTTGAGGTTGCTGTGAGCTGTGAGGCAATGGCACTCTATGGAGGGCAACATAGTGAGACTCTGTCTTAAAAAAAAAAAAAAAGGGGCAGTGCCTGTGTCTCAGTGAGTAGGGCGCCAGCCCATATGCCAGACGTGGCGGGTTCAAACTCAGCCCCGGCCAAAAACTGGGAAAAAAAAAAGAAGAAGAAGAAAAGAAAAGAAATCATCTGGTCTAGGACTTTTTTTTTTTTTTTTTGTGACAGAGCCTCAAGCTGTCACCCTAGATAGAGTGCTGTGGCATCACAGCTCACAGCAACCTCCAACTCTTGAGCTTAGGCGATTCTCTTGCCTCAGCCTCCCAAGTAGCTGAGACTACAGGCGCCCTCCACAACACCCAGCTATTTTTTTGTTGCAATTTGGCCGGGGCCAGGTTTGAACCTGCCACCCTCCGTACATGGGGCCAGTGCCCTACTCACTGAGCCACAGGCGCGCCCATCAGGACATTTTTTTGTTGGAGGGTTTTTTTTTTAATTATAAATGCATAATTATAAATTATGGGGTACAATGTGCTGGTTTTATATACAATTTGAAATATTTGGCTCCGCGCCTGTGGCTCAACAGGTTAAGGCGCCAGCCACGTACACCTGAGCTGGCGGATTCAAATCCAGCCTGGGCCCGCCAAACAACAATGACGGCTGCAACCAAAAAAATATGCTCATCATCCTTAATCATCAGAGAAATGCAAATCAAAACTACTTTGAGATATCATCTAACTCCAATAAGATTAGCCCACATCACAAAATCACAAAACCACAGGTGCTGGTGCAGATGTGGAGAAAAGGGAACACTACTACATTGCTGGTGGGAATGCAAACTAATACGGTCCTTATGGAAAGATATCTGGAGAATACTTAGAAATCTAAAATAGAACTGCCATTTCATCCTATAATTCCTCTACTAGGTATATATCCAGAAGACCAAAAATCACATAAAAAAGATATCTGTATCAGAATGTTTATTGCAGCCCAATTCATAATTGCTAAGTCATGCAAAAAGCCCAAGTGCCCGTCGACCCCCAAATGGATTAATAAATTGTGGTACATGTATACCATGGAATATTATGCAGCCTTAAAGAAAGATGGAGACTTTACCTCTTTCATGCTTACATGGATGGAGCTGGAAAATATTCTTCTTAGCAAAGTATCCCAAGAATGGAAGAAAAAGTATCCAATGTACTCAGCCCTACTATGAAACTAATTTATAGCTTTCATATGAAGGCTATAACCAATTACAGCAAAAGAACATGGAGAAAGGGGGGACACCTGTGGCTCATCAAGTAGGGCACCGGCCCCATATACTAACGTTGGTGGGTTCAAGCCCAGCCTTAGCCAAATTGCAAAACAGAAAAATAGCTAGGTGTTGTGGCAGATGCCTGTAGTCCCAGCTACTCAGGAGGCTGAAGCAAGAGAATCACCTAAGCCCAGGAGGTTAGGCTGGAGCTGTGTGATGCCATAGCACTCTACCAAGGGCGATAAAGTGAGACTCTGTCTCTACAAAAAAAAGAAAGAAAGAGGGAAAAAAAGACCATGGGGAAAGGGGCAAGGGAGGGGAGGGGAGGGGGAAGGATGGGCGGAGGTAGAGTAATTGGTGGGTCCACAAATTGGTATTGTGTCAGGTGCCTGTAGTCCAAGCTACTTAGGAGGCTGAGGCAAGAGGATCGCTTGAGACCAAGAGTTGGAAGTGGCTGTGAGGTATGACCCTGTGGCTCTCTATTCAGGGCAACAGAGACTCTATCTCTTAAAAATAAATAAAGGCCAGGAATGGTAACTCATGACGGTAATCCTAGCACTCTGGGAGGCCAAGGCAGGTGGATTGCTTGAGCTCAGGAGTTCAAGACCAGCCCAAGCAAGAGTGAGACCCTGTCTCTACTAAAAATAGAAAAACTGAGGTAAGAGGATTGATTGAGCCCAAGAGTTTGAGGTTGCTATGAGCTATCATGACACCATGGTATTCTACCCAGGGGGACAGAGTGAAACTCTGTCTACATAAATAAACAAATAAATATAAAGACAGTCATTATATAATGGTGAAGAAAACAATTCAACCAGACAACATAACAATCCTAAATATCTATGCATTTAACACAGAGAACCTGGAATCATAAAGCAAATCATATATGATCTAAATAAAATGATAAACAGCAACATTGTAACAGCTAAGGATTGTAACACTCACTGACAGAATGGGCATTCTAGTCTGAGCAACAGAGTGAGACTCTGTCTTTTTTATTGTTGTTGTTTTTTAGAAACAGAGTCTCACTATATTGCCCTCACAATAGGCAATATTGTGGTGTCACAGCTCACGCCGTGGTGTCACAGCTCACAACAACCTATAGCTCCTGGGCTTAAATGATTCTCTTCCTCAGTCTCCTGAGTAGCTGGGACTACAGGTATCCTCCACAACGCCTGGCTATTTTTTTTGTTGTTGTTGCAGTTGGCTGGGGTTGGGTTTGAACCAGCCACCTTAAGTATATGCAGCCAGCGCCCTACTCACTGAGCCACAGGCGCTGCCCAAGAGTCTGTCTTAAAAAAAGAAAGGGTTGGGCGGTGCCTCTAGCTCAGTGAGTAAGGTGCTGGCCCCGTATACCGAGGGTGGTGGGTTCAAACCCAGCCCCAGCCAAACCGCAACAACAACCAAAAAAAAGTGCTGAGAGCAGAGAAAGGGAAGGAGGGATGGGGGTGGGAGTTCACAGTGTGTCACACACCCTTTGGGGGCAGGACATAATTATAAGAGGAACTTTACCTAACTAATGCAATAAATGTAAGCTGGTTCTTTGTATTCTCAATAAATCCCCAACAATAAAAAAAAAGTGCTTGCTTTAGCAGTACATATACTAAAATTTTAGAAGAATAAACAGAAGATTAAGGCTTGGCGCCTATGGCTCAACGGGCTAAGGTGCCAGCCATGTACACCTGAGCTGGTGGGTTCGAATCTAGCCCCGCCCGCCAAACAACAATGATGGCTGCAACCAAAAAATGGCCAGGCGTTGTGGTGGGTGCCTGTAGTCCCAGCTACTTGGGAGGTGGAGGCAGGAGGCTCACTTGAGCCCAGAAATTGGAGGTTGCTGTGAGCTGTGATGCCATTGCACTTTATCCAGGGTGACAGCTTGAGGCTCTGTCTCAAAAAAAAAAAAAAAAAAAGAGAGAGAGAAGATTAGTATGGTCCCTACGCTAGGATGATATGCAAATTTGTGTAGCACTCTATATTTTTAAAAAATGTTTAAAAAGACAGAAAGATGGGGGTAGGGTCTTGGTGTGTGACACACCTTTTGGGGGCAGGACACAATTGTAAGAGGGACTTTACCTAACAAATGCAATCAGCATAACCTGGTTTCTTGTACTCTCAATGAATCCCCAACAATAATAATAATAATAATAATAAACAGATCACAAATCAACAATCTAATGAATCCTTCCAAGGAATTAAAAAAGGAAGAGCAGGGTAGTGCCTGTGGGTCAAAGGAGTAAGGTGCTGGCCCCATATGTCGGAGGTAGTGGGTTTAAACCCAGCCCTGACCAAAAAACTCAAAAAAAAAAAGCAAGGCCTGGGGTCAGTGGCTCACACCTGTAATCCTAGCACTTTGGGAGGCCAAGACCAGCCTGAGCAAGATTGCGACCCCAGCTCTAAAAATTGACAAATTTCCTCAATGTTTGCTTATTTCACCCAAGTATTTCTCCCTTATATAAGAAACTTAGTTTTGACAGGTATAAAATTCTAGGCTGGTCATTATTCTGTTTGAGAAGACTGAAAATGGACTCCAGCCTTATCTGGCTGTCAGTCTGAAAAGTTTTCCTTTGTATGTTACTTGATAGCTTTCACCTTACTGTTCATAAGAGTTCCTCTTTTGTGTTCACTTTGTTGTAGGCCAACAGCCCCCAAAAGACCTGAGTCTGTCTTGGCCTGTCTCAGCCTTGGTCCCCAGTGTGCCCCCTCCCCTTAGGTTAATTCTGAGAACAGATTTCAGAACAGAACGAGGAAGTTCTCTGAGTTCCCTAAAACAATGGTGAAAGCTCACTCAAGCAGAGTTTCCCAGGTTACTGAGTTTCCCAAGCTACTGAGCTTTCTAAGCTATCCCTGTGCCAACTGCCATGCAGCAACCCTCTCCCCAGTCACCATGCAGCAATCCCTTGAGCCAACTACCTGATTGTAACTGACCACTGATTGTAAACCCCCCCCCCGTAACTGACCACATTCTGCTTTTGTACATGCTTGCTTTGCTACATCAGCACAAAAGGGGTATAAAAATCAGCCTGTACTGCACTTAGGGGCCATTTGCCCTTTAGGGCAGGGACCCACCTGCACAGGTGTAAATAAATCATCACCATGTGATTTGAGCCTAAAGTGAGGTCCATGTTTTCTTATGGGTGGCAGAGTTACAACATTTGGAGGTCTCCAGCAAGATTTTGCGGCTCCCCCAACCCCCACCTACACTCACCACCAGCTGAGGCTTCAGGGGAAGGGCTTGGAGAGACATTCCTCTGCCCCAAAGCCCTCGGATGTGTGGAGCCTGGGCATAGGTCCCAAAACTTCCAAATCGGTGATTAATCAGTAACCCCTGGTTGAGTTTGTAACATCTGTCTGTTTGCTAGAGATTTGGGGGAAGAACCATCAGCCCCGTTAAGTCTTTTGCCAGTTCTATACTTCTGTCTGAGGACTACAGTTGTCTGGTGTTTGGGGAATGAGGGAAGGTCAGATGTGACCCACTACAGCATCCTGGCCCGCACAGGACGCTGTAGTGGGTCACTGGTCTGGACTCACGGGGTTTGTGGGTCATTTGGTCTGGACTTGCGGGGGCAGGTCATCTGGTTGGTTTGTCTTGTCTGGACTCATGGGGTGTGTGAATCTTTGGTCTGTCTCTAGTTTCGTTTGTCTGTCTTGGGTGTGTGAGTCTTTGGTCTGTCCTTGGTTTGGTTTTGTCTATCTCTGACTTACAGGGGTGAGTGAGTCTCTAGTCTGTTTCTAGTTTGGCTTTTCTTTTTGGGACTCACAGAGAGTGGGTCTTCATTTTTGTCTGGTTTTTCTCTCCTTTGGGCTCACAAAGCCTGAGTCTGCAGGCCCTTTCTATGCCAGTGAGATTGTTTGAAACCTGTTAGTCTCTCGTGTCCAGTCTGTCTAGACTCACAGACTGGGAGTCTGTTGGTTTCTCTTCTTTGGACGTTTCTCTGTCCCTTTGGCTCTGGTTTGTCAAGCTTTTCCTCTGTAGACTCACAGGGAAGTGAGTCTCTGATCTGTTTTTAGTCTGACTTTGTCTGGTAGTCTTTGGTCTGTCTTAAGTTTTCCTTTTAGGACTCACAGAGAGTGGGTCTTCGGTTTGTCTAACTGGTGCGTAAGTTATTTGTCAAATTTGCATTTGCCGTTTCTAGTGATTTGTCAGGTTGTCTGTCAATGTGTCAACGTATATCCCCTATGTCTTCCACTGAACCCTCTCCTTCCAGCAATTAAAGAGTTACTACAAAGTTTAGTAAAACTGTTCTGCCCTTTGACTGCCAAAAAATTGTGGTTGCTATGTTACAAATAGTCTTGAGATAAGGTGCTGGCATTCAGCATAAAACCCAAAGTCAATTACTCATTTAGAACTAAAGAAAAAGAAAAAACCAGTCCTGTTTACTTTTTAAAATAGCAGCTGCTTGGCATTACTCTGGTTGGCACGCATTCTGCCAATCCTCAGGTGGCCTCCAGGATGGGGGCAGGCCGCGGCCCCTCTGAGGGGAGGCGCCCCTGGAAATATCCCAGGGTCCCCAGAGAACCTGGAGCCCTCAGGAGATCGGCTGACAATCACACCTGTAAGTCCACCTCTGGACGTGAGCTACTGTAACATCTAATTTTGGCTAGTTTTGTTATAAATTATTAGAAAAATATGTAACTATTTGTTGAAGTCAATTGTTGTCATTTGTGTAGAGCCTCCCGGGGAAGGCAAGAGATAAGACTTTAAACAGGAACCTCAGGTTACCGAGCTATTAGCCTGTCAGAAACTTTCCGAGGCATGGGGAGCCTCGGCCCTACTGGCCAGTTGGGGGCTCCCAGAAATGTGTGTTCATACCCGTCACCAGAAATACCATTAAAATGAAAGCGGATGTCCAAATCAACCCCCGGGGTATTAGATCACCCACATGCCTGTTAAAAACTATATGAGCAGGAGTTCTGTTTCTGGTTTTGAAAATATAAAAGTGTGAGAGTAAATGTGGACTTTTAAGCCTTGTTTATATCAGGCCCATATCTGCCATGTCATTTTATGTCATTTGTTCAGTATTTGTTAAAAGATTGATCTCGGCCCTAAACAGTCTTGTATTGAACTGAGAAGGAAAAAAACAAGTGTAAAAAAGTTAAGAATTCCCTAGAACTCAGCATTCTACGCCTTGAGATACCTAAGTTCTAATTCTTGTCAGCAATTAGAAGTTTCTTCCTCTATATTGTTAGTATAAATATCTGTCTGTTTGAATTCACTGTTTTCCTTCAACATTCTGGCTCCCTGATGAGAGTGCTCCCCAGCACCCTGATCGCCATTCCCTACGGGCCCTCCCGTAGTTACACGGAAAGGAGGGCCCCCAGCAGAGTGACAGGAAAGTCCCACAATAGTCCTATGTGACAAAGGTTAAAAGGTCTAAAATAATTGTAAAATATCAGTGCAGGTCAAACTTCTAACTTGTAGTCTTGTTTAAACAAATGTTTTAAGCCTTTGATATTTGACAAAACGTCCAAAGTCAAAACTAAATTTGGAGCTTGGCACCTGCAGCACAGTGGTTGTAGCATTGGCCACCTGCACCAAGACTGCAAGATGCAAACTCAGCCTTGGCCAACTACTCTGAATTTAGTCTTTTTGAAATATTAAAACCACTAAAAACCTGAGGAAAACAAGTTAAACTTATTTGATTTGTTGAAAATGTATAGGAAACATTGTCAAATATGAGAGGAATTAATTTTGTATGAATTATGGTTATACGTAATCTGTCCTAAAGTATAAAACATTGGTCTGTCTTAATGTATATTATCAGTAATTCATTTAGAAAGAAAAAATATATATATTAGGAGAAACTGAATTCCTAATATCTTTGAAAATTGGACTAACAACAGACTTTTAGAACTTTCATTGGAAAAATAAAACATGTCTATGAGTATTGCCAGTAGGGCCGAGGCTCCCCATGCTTCTTCAAACAGAACAAAAATCAGATACATGGAACTAAGTTAACTTGTTATAATTTTTGTTGATTCTTTTGTGTTCTGTTTTACGGAAGTCAAGTAAACCATTTTCTGCCTTTTGAGCTATTTGTAGCTTTTTAAGTAATGTATGTACTTATGAGCAGAATTTGAAGCATGTATTTTTTTCTCTCTCTTTAATTTCTCTGGAATTTAAAAGCCATTTGTAAGTATTCTTAATTTCTGACAATGCAGTTATTTGTATAAGTTTAGTAAGAATCCGTTTTGTTCTTTTTTTTTTTTTTTTTTTTTGATAAAGAGCCTCAAGCTGTCTCCCTGGATAGAGTGCTGTGGCATCACAGCTCACAGCAACCTCCAATTCCAGGGCTCAAGTGAGTCTCCTGCCTCTGCCTCCCAAGTAGCTGGGACTATAGGCGCCCGCCACACCGCCCGGCCATTTTTGTTTTGGTTTTTGTTTTTTTTTTGGTTGCAGCAGTCATTGTTGTTTGGTGGGCTGGATTCGAACCCACCAGCTCAGGTGTACATGGCTGACACCTTAGCCGCTTGAGCCACAGGCACTGAGCTCCTTTCTTTTTTTTTAAACATCTCCTGTTCT
>CAUYON010037404.1:0-14867 GCA_963573935.1 Arctocebus calabarensis | reverse complement strand
GGTTCGAATCCAGCCCAGGCCTGCCAAACAACAATGATGGCTGCAACCAAAAAATGGCCAGGCATTGTGGCGGGCGCCTGTAGTCCCAGCTACTTGGGAGGCAGAGGCAGGAGACTCGCTTGAGCCCAGGAATTGGAGGTTGCAGTGAGCTGTGATGCCACAACACTCTATCCAGGGTGACAGCTTGAGGCTCTGTCTCAAAAAAAAAAATAAAAAGAAAAGAAAAAAAGGGTAACAACAATAACAACCTGTATGAACATTTCTTTGTTTGTTTGTTTTTTGGAGACAGAGCCTCAAGCTGTTGCCCTAGGTAGGGTGCAGTGGCATAACAGCTCACAGCAACCTCCAACTCTTGGGCTCAAGCAATTCCCCTGCCTCCGCCTCCCAAGTAGGTGGGACTATAGGCACCGGCCACAAGCCCAGTTATTTTTTTTTTGGTTGCAGCTGTTCTTGTTTGGTGGCTAGGGCTGGATTTGAACCCACCAGCTCAGGTGTATGTGGCGGGCGCCTTAGGTGCTTAAGCCACAGGTGCCAAGCCTGTATGGACATTTCTTAACAGAAGGGGAAAAAATGGCCAATAAATACATGGAAAAAAATGCTCAGCTCGGCGCCTGTGGCTCAAGTGGCTAAGGCACCAGCCACTACACCTGAGTTGGTTGGTTTGAATTCAGCCTGGGCCCACCAAACAACAATGATAGCTGTAACCAAAAAATAGCTGGGCCTTGTGGCCTGGGCACCTGTAGTCTCAGCTACTTGGGAGGCGGAGACAGTAGAATTGCTTGAGCCCAGGAATTGGAGGTTACTGTAAGCTGTGATGCCACGGCACCCTACCCAGGGTGACAGCTTGAGGCTCTGTCTCAGAAAAAAAGAAAAAAGCTCAGTAGCACAGATCATCAGGGAAAGGCAAATTACAACCAAAATGAAATACCACCTCACACCCACTCTGATGGCTATTATCAGACAAAAGATAGGCTCAGTGCCTGGAGCTCAGTGAGTAGGTGGCCAGCCACATATACTGAGGCTGGTGGGTTTGAGCTCAGCCCAGGCCTGCTAAACAACAATGACAACTGCAATCAAAAATAGCTGGGCATTGTGGTAGGTGCCTGTAGTAATCCCAGCTACTTGGGAGGCTGAGACGAGAGAATCGCTTAAGCCCTGGAGTTGAGGTTGCTGTGAGCTGTGACACCATTGCACTCTACTGAGGGTGACATAGTGAGATTCTGTCTCAAAAAAAAGATAAAAAATAACAAGTGTCAAGGACAGGGAGCCTGGGCATGATGATGCATGTCTGTAGTCCCAGCTACTTGGAAGGCTGAGGCAGTTCAATCACTTTGAGCCCACGAGTTTGAGATTGCAGGGAGCTGTGATTCTGCCACTATATGCTAGCCTGGACAACAGAGCCATACCACCCAGTCTCAATCAAAGTAAATAAAAAGATGTGTTGAAAAGGGAACACCTTTTTTTTGAGACAGTCTGTCTTTGTCACCCTCAGTAGAGTGTCCTGGCATAGCTTACAGCAATCTCAAACTCTTAGGCTCAAGTGATTCTCTTGCCTCAGCCTCCCAAGTAGCTGGGAAGACAGGCCTTGGCCACAATGCCTGGCTATTTTCAGAGACTGGGTATTGCTCTCTTGCTCAGGCTAGTCTTTTTTTTTTTTTTTTTTTTGCAGTTTTTGCCGGGGGCTGGGTTTGAACCCTCCACTTCCGGTATATGGGGCATATGGCGCTGGCGCCCTATTCCTTTGAGCCACAGGCGCCACCCCTCAGGCTAGTCTTGAACTCTTGAGTTCAAGCAATCCAACCACCTTGGCTTGCCAGAGTGCTAGGATCACAGGTGTGAGCCACCACAACTGGCCTTGGAACACCTTTGTACAGTATGGTCAGTACAGTACACTTACTATGGATCTGTAAATTGGTCTGGCCATTATGGAAAACTGTATGGAGGCTCCTCAAAAAACTGAGAACTTCTGGCTCGGTGCCTGTTGCACAGTGGTTTTGGCGTCTGCCACATGCACTGAGGCTGGGTGGGTTAGAGCCTGGCCTGGGCCTGGTAAACAATAATGACAATTGCAACAAGAAAATAGCTGGACGCTGTGGCGGGCACCTGTAGTCCCAGCTGCTCAAGAGGCTGAGGCAAGAGAATCGCGTAAGCCCAAGAGTTTGAGGTTGCTGTGAGCTGTGAAGCCATTGCACTCTATGGAGGGTGACAAAGTGAGACTCTGTCTCTAAAAAAAAAAAAAAAAAAGATGGCTCAGTGCCTGTGGCTCAAAGTGCTAAGGCACCAGCCATGAACACCTGAGCTGGCGGGTTCTAATCCAGCCTGGGCTGCCAAACAACAATGACGGCTGCAGCCAAAAAATGGCCAGGCGTTGTAGTGGGTGCCTGTAGTCCCAACTACTTGGGAGGTGGAGGCAAGAGACTTGCTTGAG
Organism: Arctocebus calabarensis; assembly: GCA_963573935.1. NCBI lineage: Eukaryota > Metazoa > Chordata > Mammalia > Primates > Lorisidae > Arctocebus > Arctocebus calabarensis. The sequence continues at coordinate 12,439 of CAUYON010037404.1, read as the reverse complement.
CCCAGGAATTGGAGGTTGCTGTGAGCTGTGATGCCACAGCGCTCTATCCAGGGTGATAGCTTTAGGCTCTGTCTCAAAAAATAAAAAAATAATAAAAATAGTTTTCTGGCCCAGTACAGTGGCTCAAACCTATCATCTTAGCATTCTGGGAGGCTGAGGTGGGAAGAACCCTTGAGTTCAGGAGTTCAAGACCAGCCGGAGCAAAAGTGAGACGCCCCCCTCCCCATCTCTACTGAACACTGAAAATTAGGCAGGTGTGCTGGGCACCTATAGTCCCAGCTAACTGGGAGATAAGGCAGGAGAATTGCTTGAACCCAGGAGTTTGAGGTTGCTGTGAACTAAGCTGACAACATGCACTCTACCCTGGGTAACAGAAAGAGACTCTGTCTCAAAAAACAAACAAACAAATAAATAAATAAGGCTCAGCACCGGTAGCTCAAGGGCTAGTGCGCTGGCCACATACACTGGGGCAGTCGGGTTTGAACCCAACACTGGCCTCCCAAACAACGATGACAACTGCAACAAAAAAAAAAGCCAGGTGTTGTGATGGGTAGTCTGAGCTACTTGTGAGGCTGAGGCAAGAGAATCGCTGAAGCCCAAGAGTTTAATGTTGTTGTGAGCTGTGATGCCAGAGCACTCTATGTAGGGTGACATAGTGAGATTCTGTCTGGAAAAAAAAAAATTAAGAACTTCCATATGATTAAACAACCCTACTTCTGGGTGTATATATAAAGGCTTTAAAGTCAGTATGTTGAAGTTATCTACATTCCTATGTTCATTGCAGCAAATTGCTGTATGATTTAAAAATATTCTTAAGGGTGAATACTTTTGTACCTAATGTGCTAAAAGTGTCTTTAACCAGTCCCTATTTCTGAATATCTTGCTTATTTCATCCTCTAGTGTAAGTAATACTTAGTGAATGTTCGTGTTTGAAGTACTTGCCTTTTTGATTTCCCCATTTCAATCTTCTATGTGTATGAAACTTTCAAGACTTCATCCATTCCTCAAGCTGCTTTCTGGATTCGTCATGCCAGGTTTCTATTCCAACCAGCAGTGCTGCCAGCATCCTTGTTCTCAAGCTGGTGTTAATATAAAAACCTTTGCCAGGGTGGCGCCTGTGGCTCATGGAGTAGGGTGTCGGCCCCATATACCAAAGGTTGTGGGTTCAAACCCGGCCTTGGCTGAACTGCAAAACAGAAAAATAGCTGGGTGTTTGAGGCAAGAATTTGCCTAAGCCCAGGAGTTGAAGGTTGCTGTGAGCTGTGTGATGCTATAGTACTCTATAGAGGGTGATAAAGTGAGACTCTGTCTTTACAAACAAAACAAAACAAAACAAAAACCTTTGCCAATCTAGTAGGATTGGGAGCTTATTTTACTTAGAATGTAATGATTCGGACGACATACTGAGATCTTGGGTTTGTCCTTGCTCGGCTAACTATGTGATCCTTCTTAGGGCTGTTTTGAGGCTTAAATCAAGTACTGTAGTGCTCAAAGCGCTTTGGAGCAGTTTTCCACTATCTGGCTGCTCTTTAAACCTGAGGTCCCTGGGCAGGCACAGAGGAGGACTGTCCCCGATACCGGCGGCCAATGCAGCGCTAAGGCGGTGCCACATCCCTCAGCCCCGCCCCTCAGCTTAAAAGGACAAAGAAAGGGCGCTGGGGACTTGCTGCTGTCGGTCCCGTCTCCTTTGGCTTAGAGTGCCGGGACTTTGGAGGCGTTCGTGACTGTAAGAGAACATCGTACCAGCGTCCTTGCCCCCCAACGGCCCCCGCGGCGACAACCCCTATCGCAGCGCCCTCCGCTAGTGGGGCCGCCTTGGGTCCCAGCGACAGCGGTGCTCTCGGCCATGCGTGCCCTGCGGACCGGTCTGAGCTTGGCGCTCGGCGCGGGGCTGGGCGCGGCTGCAGAGGGCTGGCGACAGCGGCGGGCGAATGTGCAGGCGGCGCCGGGGCTTCTGGGCCGGCTGCCAGTGCTGCCAGTGGCAGCAGCGGCGGAGGTGCCCGCCGTGCCCAGGGGATCGGCGGGCCGCGGCCCGGGCGAGCTGGCCAAGTATGGGCTGCCCGGGCTGGCGCAGCTCAAGAGCCGGGAGTCCTACGTGCTGTGCTATGACCCACGCACCCGCGGCGCTCTCTGGGTGATCGAGCAGCTGCGCCGGGAGCGGCTCCGTGGTGACGGTGATCGCCACTTGTGCGACTTCCACGAGGATGACTCGGTGCACGTGTACCACCGCGCCACCAATGCCGACTACTACGGCAGCGGCTTCGACCGCGGCCACCTTGCCGCCGCCGCCAACCACCGCTGGAGCCAGAAGGCTGTGGACGACACCTTCTACCTGAGCAACATCGCACCCCAGGTAGCGCCCGTACCCCAGTCCGATCGCGGAACGCGGGGCCAGTGCCTGGCCTAGAGGAGCTTTCGAACGTGCGCTCGACATTAGGCCCCTCTGATCACGTGGTGCGCCCTGGGCGGGAGGGAGGAGCCCCGGGGACGCCGGCTGTTCAGTCCTTTCAGGGCTGGCAATCGAACCAGCCCCTTCCTGAGCTTCAATTTCTCGCTATACTGAAGAAAGTAAAAGTAATCAGCACCCTTCTTGGCTCATTAGTTGCAAGGAGAGAAATGAACCTCAGAGAGACATTGAGGCCCACTGCCATACAGCAGGAAGAGAATCCAGTCTTGTCTAGAGGGGCCTGAGCCTTCAGCCTTTGTCCTACCCTGCTTGCCTCAAAGCAGGTAGAAGACGCCAGGCACAGTCGGGTTGTTTGTGCACCCGGGTCTAGCCACCCTAAGCCCAGGCCTATTCCCAGCAGGGCCTGGCATCCGTGGATGAAGCCTGAGGTGGGGCTTGGCTGAAACCTGTGGAGTAGCAGCCTCCAACCCTGACTTCCCCAACTTCCCTCCCACAGGCTCAGTCCTCTACTCATTTTCCCTTGTCCTGGGGGAGCTCAAGGGAGGAGGCAGATTCATAACACTTCCAGCAGGTGCTGTCCCTGGCTCAGCCGGGACTGGGACAGGATTGGTTGTTGGGAAGGCTGGCCTTCCTGTGAGCCCCAGGGCACTGGGGACCGGCATCAGATTCTCTGAAAGGGAGAGGTGTGCTCCTTCCTCCTGCTGCTCATTTGAGCTGAGACTTTGAGACCTGGGGGGCGTGGGAGGGGTGGCCAGCACCCTTAGCCCAGCACAAGTTCCACCCTCATGCCCTTAAGCCAAGTTTCCTTGTGCTAGTCCCCCACTAGTTTGTCCACCCCCTCAGAACCCAGGGCAGCCCTATGATAGAAGGGGGCAAGTTTGTCACAGGCCCACTCAATGCCACCTGTCCAACCAGGTGCCCCACCTCAACCGGAAGGCCTGGAACAACCTGGAGAAGTACAGCCGCAGTCTGACCCGCACCTACCAAAACGTCTATGTCTGCACAGGGCCACTGTTCCTGCCCAGGTGAGGCTGAGACCAGGGTCATATAGGGTGGAAGGGCCTCCCATTTACTGAATTCCTTTCTGCCATGCATGCACGGGGCTTGCCCAGACTCTGTCAGTATCAAGTCACTACTCTGCTTTCTTAGCAAGTCTGTTTCCCTGCCTTAGCCTCCCCATTCCTCTTGCATAGCCAGAAATCTTTGGTGTATTGCCACCTGGATCATCCCTTCTCTGCCCACAGGCAGCAGGCCCTCAATTGGTTCTTGCTTCTCTCCCATCAGTCTTTGTCATGCCCACCCAACCCTGAGTTTTGCCCAGATGGAAATCCTGGAGGGTGCTGATGCACCAGTTATGCTTGCTGCATTTTCTTCCCCAACTCTTCCCTGGAGCCGGAGTTTCAACTAAGATCAGCCTGGCCCAGGGTCCATACTTGTCCTGCTGCAGCCCTGCCTCCCAGGTGGAAGGGACTGAGCTCTTCTGGGAATGCTGTGATTCTTCTTAAGTTCCACTGAAGATGGGACTGGGCAGTCAGCAGGCTGGGATGGAGTCCAGGCCCTATCACCTAGCCCCTTGGTGCTGTGGGCAAATGGCTTCAATATCCTCCCCTGCAAAATGGAGATAAAACCTGTGACCTCTGGGCAGCACCTGTGGCTCAGTGGGTAGGGCGCCAGCCTCATATTCCGAGGGTGGTGGGTTTGAACCCAACCCAGGCCAAACTGCAACAACAACAAAATAGCCAGGCATTGTGGCAGGTGCCTATAGTCTCAATTACTTGGGAGGCTGAGGCAAGAGAATTTGCCGAAGCCCAAGAGCTGGAGGTTTCGGTTAGCTGTGATGCCACAGCACTCTACCAAGGGGGATAAAAGTGAGACTCTGTCTCAAAAAAACCTGTGACCTTACAGTCACTGGGGCTGAGAGGGATGGCAGACATCACATGCTTAGCCCAGGGCTTCACCCATGGCAAGGGCTTAGCACAGGCTGGCCAGGAGGTTTCTGGAGATGCTAATAAACTCTTACTAGCAAGTGAAACAAGAGACTACTTGTCAGCTACCCCTCCAGTGTCCTGGCACCTACCAGGTGCATGAGCCAGGCTCTATGCTGGGTCCTTGTCCAGGTGAACAAGCATCTGCACAGATGAATGTGAGTATTTAGAAGACTCAATTCTTTCAGCAACATTTATTGTTATTCATCCTGCCTGACCCACCATTGGGCATGAGAAAACCAGGGGAAAGAGTCTTCACCCCAGAAAGAACTCCCAGCTGCAAAGAGCCAGGCAGGACACAGAACCTCAGTGAGAGAGTGGCCTTGCTGGCTGGCAGAAACCTAAGGTCAGATCAGGGAGGACTTCCTGGAGGAGGTGGCTTTGGGTTCAACCTGGGCTGTCTTCCCCATGTTTGCCTGGGTCTGCCCATAGGATGGAGGCTGATGGGAAATCCTATGTGAAGTACCAGGTGATTGGCAAGAACCATGTGGCAGTGCCCACGCACTTCTTCAAGGTGCTCATCCTGGAGGCAATGGGTGGGCAGATTGAACTCCGCTCCTACGTTATACCCAATGAGCCTGTGGATGAGGCCATCCCACTGGAACACTTCCTGGTGCCCATCGAGAGCATAGAGCGGGCCTCCGGGCTGCTCTTTGTCCCAAATATCCTGGCACAGGCAGGCAGCCTCAAGGCCATCACTGCTGGTAGCAAGTGAGGGTGGCAGCCCAGTGAGACTGTGGCATGTGGGGGCTGGGATTGCATTAAAAGTGGTTATTTTTGGAGACAAGCCTTGGTGTGTTTATTCTTGGTGACCCAAAGGAACTCCTGCTTTCATTGCTGCTTCACTGTTGCTTTGGACCCAAATGAACTGTCAGGTGGGCTGGGCACCAGCCTGGGTGAGGCCAGGCTGCAGGGCGGCCAGGGAGATGAGGATGGCTTCCTGGGACAAGAATGTGGCATTTGGCTGGGGCCTGGGAGGCTGGCAGGTGCCTCACCACCCAGGAAACAGCCAAGGTTCACACTATAGATCTGCCACTTAGGGGCATAGCCTGTACCTCAGTCACCTCTTCTGTAAAATGGGGAGGATACTAATAATACTCCCTTCCTGGGCCAGGGAGGAGGGTCAGGCTTGGGAGCCCAGATTCCTACGGGGGTATGGATGGCAGGCTCATTGCAGCTGGCCTGGGCAGGGCCTCAGGGACAGGTAGACTGGGTGGTCCACCTGTTGGGAACATCCTTTTGAGGCTGATAGGACAATGGCAGAGTGTGCACAGCAGTGTTCCAGGCTGACCCTGAAAGTGGGGGCACAGGTTCCATGATGCCCAGGACCAAGGCTCTCAGCTCTAGCTACACATGGCTACCAGAGATGCAAGAGAGTTCCTACCAAAGAAGTGCTAGGGCCACTGAGGAACACTGAGCACATAGCTAAGGGAACAGGGAACCGGGCCAGGGTTGAGGGGGCCACCCAGCCTAGAAGCCCAAGACTGGCATGAACACACAGGACTCCTGACTCCCAGCTGCACTTGTGTCTGTCTGTCCACAGCTCAAGACTGCTATAGCAGGAGGCTCAAGGAGTGAGGGGCCCATCTCCAGAGAAAGCAGCCTTAGGTGGGGGTGGGCTCCAGTGAGAGAGCTACAATTCCTCCCTCCCCCCACACACAGATCCTGAGGCCCCCAGTGGCAGGGGGCAGATAGGCTCACCTCTGTGCGGATGGTGCGGCTGCCCTGGCCAGGGCAGGTGTTGACATACAGGTCAAAGAGGACACTGGGTTCAGCCACCTCTAGGTTGGGGTCAGCATCCACTCCCGCTTCCAGCCCCTGCAGGCCCCCAAACACCACGAGCACATGCCTGACACCCAAAGGAGGAAGTTGTCAATGACTGTCCACTAGAGCCCACTGACCACAGTCCCGGCTCTCTTATCTCCATAGTCAGGACCCAATGTGTATAGCTTTTCCCGACTCCATACCCAAGCAGGACACACCTGAAGCTGGGAATCTGGGCAGAAGCCACATCAGAGCCTCGCTCTGATGTCCCAATTGTCAGGTCATAGCCATCCTGGAAAGGGGCCTCAGCAAACACAGCACCTGGGTAGAGGGGGCCAAGCCAGCTCAGCAGTCCTACTCTCCACAAGCCAGTTTCTTGGCTGTATGCACATGTTGGGAGGTGCAGAAGAACACTCACGTAAGGGAGCTACACCCAGGCCCTCCCCTGTTCCTGGGAAGTCAAGGACTGAGCAGGGTAGAGACCAAGCCTGTGCTTAGGGAGAATAAGGCAGAGGTAGGGCAAACACAGGTAATGGACCTTTGACTTCTCTGGCCTTTTGCCTCATTCCCACCCCTAGGGCAAACATTGTCTTGACAATCATGATATTTTTACCAAGAAGCCCCCCACTCCTTTCTTTTTCTTTTTTTTTTTTTTTTGAGACAGAGCCTCAAGCTGTCACCCTGGATAGAGTGCTGTGGCATCACAGCTCACAGCAACCTCCAATTCCTGGGCTCAAGCAAGTCACTTGCCTCTGCCCCCCAAGTAGCTGGGACTACAGGCACCTGCCACAATGCCCGGCCATTTTTTGGTTGCCAGCCGTCATTGTTGTTTGGCGGGCCCGGGCTGGATTTGAACCCGCCAGCTCAGGTGTACATGGCTGGTGCCTTAGCCCGTTGAGCCACAGGCGCCGAGCCCACCACTCCTTTTTGAGACTGTCTCACTCTGTGCCCTGGAAAGAGTGCTGTGGTGTCATTGCTCACAGCAACCTCAAACTCTTGAGCTCAAGCAATCCTCTTGCCTCAGCATCCAAGTAGCTGGGACTACAGGCACCTGCCAAAACACCCAGCTATTTTTAGAGATGGGATCTTGTTCTTGGTCAGGCTGGTTTTGAACCATGAGTTCAAGTAATCCACCCACCTTAGCCTTCTAAAGTGCTAGGATTACAGGGGTGAGCCACTGCTCCCATCTCCCCAGAAGTCCTTAACAGCATTCAAGGCCGTGCATTCAAAGAGTCTCTAAGAGGGACAGGTGCCTGCCCAAGGACACACAGCAAGTTGATAGGACAAGAAATCCTGATTTTGGGGTCAAGTAAGGCTCTCTGCTGCCTCCCAGAGGAATGCACAGATATTCAGAGAAGGAAGCTGTGTCCTTACTAAGGCAAGAAGCCAGTCGGACGGTGTAGCCCCAGTAGAGACCAGCTTTTGTGCGAGGGTCCTGCGATGACACAACCTTGCCACGGTAGGTCTTGCATTCTGGAGGGGAAATGGAGTATATAAAGTGGGGTAAAGGGGACAGGCATAGACAGAGGAGCCTCTGAGCCTTCAGGATGGTCAGGCCACCCCTGGATCCAAGGAAGTTTCCAGATACCTGGAAGTTGTTTCTGGTTCAGTCGCACAGTCACCCGAAGTCCAGGCTCCAGGTTCTTGTCAATCTTCACCTCCTGGGGAGAAACCAGAAGAAATGGATGCCATTCCCTTCAAGACCAGCAGGGGTCACCATTCTCACAGAGGCCACCAGCAGAAGAGCTGACCCAGTGGACTTGATATGAGGGTATTCATGCAACACAATGATCAACAATGAAGGCCTGGGGCCTAGTAGACTAGAAGTGGATAAAATCCCAGTGCTCATTTTGGTGGCTCTGCCACTTAACTAGCTATAGGAGTTTGTGCAAATCACTTAACCCCTTTAAGCCTCAAGTTCCTCATCTGGCAAACCAAAAATTGTCCACAAATAAGCTAGGCATGGTGGCACAGGCCTGTATTCCCAGAACTCAGGAGGCTGAGGCAGGAGGATCCTTTAAACTTAGGAGTTCAAGGGCAGCCTGGGCAACACAGCAAGACCCATTTCAAAACAAAACAAATGAGCCATAAACAATAGCTTTTCTTAAATGCTTCACATGGGAACTGTGATGAATGATGACTTCATTTATGTTTTGTGCTCATTTTGAAATGATCACCCTTCACAGGGTAACTTGCTTCCCTTTCTGAGGGTTTCTCATGCTTTTCCTCTTTTGCTCATGTGCCATCTGGTCTGTGCATTTTTTAGAGACAGAGTCTCATTTTGTTTCTCTCTCTAGAGTGCCATGGTGTCACAGCTCACAGCAACCTCCAGCTCTTGGGCTTAGGTGATTCTGTTGCTTTAGCCTCCCGAGTAGCTGGGACTATAGGCGCCTGCTACAACACCCAGCTATTTTTCTTGTTGCAGTTTGGCCGGGGCCGGGTTTGAACCTGCCACCCTCAGAATATGGGACCGGCACCCTACTCAATAAGCCATAGGTGCGGGGTTTTCTTCCTTTATTTATTTATTTATTTTTAATTTTTTTTAGAGACAGAGTCTCACTCTGCCACTCTCGGTAGAATACTGTGGCGTCACAGCTCACAGCAACCTCCAGCTCTTGGGCTTAGGCGAATCTCTTGCCTCAGCCTCCTGAGCAGCTGGGACTACAGGTGCCCGCCATAACGCCTGGCTATTTTTTTGTTGTTGTTGCAGGTTGGCCGGGGCTGGGTTCAAACCGGCCACACTCGGTATATGAGGCTGGTGCCCTACTCACTGAGCCACAGGAGCCGCCCTTTTTTTTTGGGAGACAGAGCCTCAAGCTGTCGCCTTGGGTAGAGTGCCATAGCATCACAGCTCACAGTAACCTCCAACTCCTGGGCTCAAGCGATTCTCCTGCCTCTGCCTCCCAGGTAGCTGGGACTACAGGCACCTGCCACAATGCCCGGCCATCTTTTGGTTGCAGCTGTCATTGTTGTTTGGCGGGGCCCGGGCTGGACTTGAACCTGCCAGTTCAGGTGTATGTGGCTGGCACCTTAGCTGCTTGAGCCACAGGTGCTGAGTCTTTTCTTCCTTTTTGAATCAGCTTTCTCAGATTAAGATTTGCCATTTATTTATTTATTTATTTCTAGAGACAAGGTCTTGCTCTGCCACCCACTCATCAACTCAATGTAGCCTCAATCTTCTGGGCTCAAGAGCTCCTCCTCCTAAGTAACTAGAACTACAAGAGGGGGCACTACCATGTCCAGCTAATTTTAAATATTGTTGGTTTTTTTGTGTTTTTTTTTTTTAGAGACAGAGTCTTGCTCTGTCACCCATGCTAGAGTGCCATGGTACGATCATGGATCATTGCAACCTAGAACTCCTGGGCTCACAAGATCGTCCCATCTCAGCTTCCTGAGTGGGACTGAAGGAACACACCACCACACCTGGCTAGTGATTTTCTGTGGAGAGGAGGATCTCTACACATTGTTCAGGCTGGTCTTAAACTCCCAGCCTTAAGCGACTCTCCTCCCTCAGCCTCCCCAAGTGTTGGGGTTATAGGCATGAGCCACTGTGCCAGCTCTAAGATTTGCTTTTTAAACAAATTCATCCCTGGCTTTATCTATTGAGCCCTGTTTGGGGCACTACCCTGACCTGAACTTACATTAAGAGGGGATGTGCAGCCCGGTCCAGGGCTCCCTATTCACATGCCCCTGTCTGCCCTCCAAAGCCCGAGTTATGTCCTTGAGGTATGTCCCAGACCACCTTTTCATTCCTACCTTCTTCATGCCACAGTTGACAAAGGAGCCATGGCCCGGCCGGGTGGGTCTGTCCACCACGATGCCCTCCCGGAACTCAGACTCCTCATCCTGACGCATGTGGTGAGGGCTGTCCAGGGGGTTCAAGAGCCCTGTGGGAGGGAGGGCTGGGAAGAATCTGGACGACGTTGGCAGTGCCTGTGGCTCAGTGAGTAGGGCACTGGACCCATATACCAAGGGTAGTGGGTTCAAACCCGGCCCCGGTCAAACCGCAACAGAAAAATAACTGGGCGTTGTGGCGGGCACCTGTAGTCCCAGCTACTCAGGAGGCTGAGGCAAGAGAATCACCTAAGCCCAAGAGCTGGAGGTTGCTGTGAGCTGTGATGCCACAGCACTCTATCAAGCGTAACAAAAAGAGACTGTCTCTAAAAAGAAAAAGAAGTCTGGAAGGTGCTAAAGCATATGGGGTACAGTAGGGATCATGATTCAGGGTCTGCCACAAAACTGCTACTTGACATGAGCTACAGGTCGTGGCCTCCTGGGTCCGCTTCCTCTGGAGGACAGTAGCTGGTAAGACAGGATGATCTCAGTGTCTGAGGGGTGATCCATGGGAAACAGGGTTGGCCTACTCAGCCTTACCTGCAAACTGTAAATCCTGGTGCTTGGGGAAGAATGCCTTTCTCAGGTACCTAGCAAGAAACACAGACCTCAGGAAGTAGCCAGGCAAGGGGAGGTCACCTGCTTCCTGACCTCCACTTTGACACACCCCTCCCTCATGCCCAGGGGATCACCCCCTTACTGTGGACACTCCAGGTACTGCAGGATCCGGGCCAGCTGTACACATGCCTGGCCCTTCTTGCCGACTCCCGTGAATTCCCCCTCCACAGTCCTGGAGAGAGAGATAGGGCTCATGATCCAAATGCAGCTCCTTGAAGAACTCCTCCTATCCAATCTTCCCTCTGTAGTCACCACCCCTGCCTGGCAGCTCTACCCACCAACAATTACGCTGGGAGCATTTCAGGCAGGGCACTCAGGAAGAACTGGCAGGCAGATGGGGCAGGGTGAAGCCATGGCCAATCCTGGTAGCACCTCCCTTCTCCCTAAGCCCCAGCACCCTATGGGATGGCCCCTCACTTGGCATCCTGGCCCTCTTCATCAAATACCACAATCTCATCCACACAGAAGATGGCGCAGGCTCTGGCAATCTGGCCAGCCAGGTAGGTGCGAAGTTCAGGAGATTGGGCGTTGTCCAGGATGGAGCCTGGCAGGGCCACACTCAGGGTGTAAGGCCTCCCTGTAAGGCAAGGGAGGGGTGTTCCTGGTCAGCCTGAGAGGGCAGGGGCCTACCCTTGCCTCTCTTCCTCAGTCACCAGGTCCCAAGTAAGAGACTGTTCCAACTGGCAAGAATTTTGATACTGACAAAATAGATTCAACTCCTCTCTCCAGGCCTGTCTCCAGGAGGACAATGGATACTGCAATCTCCAAGGCTCCTTTTCAGGGAAGACCACTGGGCAAGGCCAGGGAGAGGTTAGAAGAAATGGCCTAAGCTCACATATGGCTCTGGCCCTTTCTGCCTCAGTTCTCTAGCTGTCAAATGGAGATAATAACACGAGCTAAGGCTGGGCACTGTGGCTCATGCCTGTGATCCTAGCATTTTGGGAGGCCAGGGGAAGAGGATCAACTGAGCTGAGAAGTTTAAGATCAGCTTATTCAAAATAGCGAGACCCTATCTCTACAATAAAAATGGAAAAATTAACCAGAGATGGTGGTGCATACTTATAGTCTTAGCTATGCAGCAGGCTGAGGTAGGTGGATCATTTGTACCCAGGAGTTCAAGCTATGATGATGTCACTGCACTCGAGCCAAGGCAACAGATTAAGATCCTGTCTCTTGGCTCGGCACCTGTGGCTCAAGCGGCTAAGGTGCTAGACACATACACCTGAGCTGGTGGGTTTGTATCCAACCTGGGCCCACCAAACAACAATGATGGCTGCAACCAAAAAATAGCAGTGCGTTGTGGCAGGCGCCTGTAATCCCAGCTACTTGGGAGGTGGAGGCAGAGACTCACTTGAGCCCAAAAGTTGGAGGTTGCTGTGAGCTGTGATGTCACAGCGCTCTACCTAGGGCAACAGCTTGAGGCTCTGTCTCAAAAAAAAAAAGGCTGGGCACTATAGCTCACATCTGTAATATTAGCACTCTAGGAGGCTGAGGTGGGTACACTGCCTGAGTTCATGATTTCGAGACCGGCCTGAGCCAGAGTGAGATCCCATCTCTAAAAAGAGAGGTGTGACGTGCGGTGCCTGTGGCTCAAAGGAGTAGGGCGCCAGCCCCATATACCAGAGGTGGCAGGTTCAAACCGGGCCCCAGCAAAAAAAAAAAAAAAACCAAACACAGATGTGACAGCTTGGTGTCAGTAGCAAAGTGGTTATGGCGCTAGCCACATACACTAGAGCTTGTGGGTTCCAATCCAGCCCAGGCCTGCCAAACAACAATGATGGCTGCAACCAAAAAATAGCTGGGCATTGTGGGAGGTGCCTGTAATCCCAGC
>CAUYON010037403.1:0-11829 GCA_963573935.1 Arctocebus calabarensis | reverse complement strand
GAAGAACGCACACACCACAGATTTGGGATCTGCTCCTTTACTTATTTTTTGAGCAGCAATTACAGGTTTGAACAGCTCATTTAGTTCCTGCAATTCTTTCTTCTTCTCATCTTTCTTCAATTTCTTTTCAGCTTCACTCTGTGCTACCTGATGTGGATTTTGTTGACCAAATTTAACTTGATGTGTGACAGCCTTGATAAACTTTTGTTTCTTTGCTCCTTTCTTATTCTTTAAACCAAAAGTTTTGTCTTCAATAATCTTCTCCTTCTTTTACTGCTCCACCTTTTTTACTGTCTCAGGCCTGAGCCTGTTTCTTGGGGGGCATTGTGGAGAAAGATGACAGCGACCACACTTAAGCGCAGGTGGATTCCATCAGGGGTTTTGGCCTCGGGGCAAGAGGAGGAACAAGACGGGGCTGCCGTCCCCGCACAGCACGGAGGCTATCCAATTGTTTTCCTGAAAGAGTTCTAGAAACTCATTGAATCAATAAAATATAAAGCTGTACTGTTTTAAGAACATACAGAGACTAATAGACAAAAACATAGTTATATCCTTAGATATTGTGTGTATGATATTAACAGATCCAACAATCAGTGGATAGATTAAATAATTGTACAGCAAAACTACTTCTAAAACAACAATATAGCTGCATTTAATAAAATAATGTTTAATTACCACACATATTAAAACACACAAAAATGCACACACATACATTGTCCAAAAAACTAGTAAAATGCATAATTAAAAAAGATAACAGGCTAGGCACAGTGGCTCACACCTGTAATCCCAGCATTCTGGGAGGCCGAGGCAGGTGGATTGCCTTAGCTACAGGTTCGAGACCAGCCTCAGCAAAAGTGAGACCCCCATCTCTAAAAATAGCCAGATGTTGTAGTAGGCACCTGTAGTCCCAGCTACTCCAGAGGTTGAGGCAATTGCTCAAAAGAATTGCTTTAAGCCGAGAGTTTGAGGTTGCCATTAGCTATCATGCCAGAACACCTGTCTGAGTGTGACAAAGTAAGAGTCAGTCTCCAGAAACAAACAAACAAAAGTAACAAGGATATTAGATATTAGATGAAGGCTGATAAATTTGATCCTTGATAAAAGAAGTAATTTGAAGTGAGGATTAGATTCAAGTTGAATTTCCTATTGAAAATGAAGGAAGCTGTGATACACATATGAGCAGGGAGAACAAACAAAATAGTACTGTAACTAAATGTTGAAATAAATTCACAAGTTTACAAAATAAACTTATATCTATATATTCACAAATGTATATTCAATTCCTTTTAATTGGAGCAAAAAATAAAATTGGGATGAAGATACAAGCCTCTGGGTTATTAAGGTTAAATTAACTGCAAATAATGACAAAAAGCAAGGAATTAGCATTTTTATGGGGGATATGATTTTACATGGGTAACTGGAGAATTTCTTTGTAGTGGTGAAATTTCGATTTCCTGATTATTGTGGTGGTAATACAGATCTGTGTCCATGATAAAAAATTATTTAACTATATAAAAAACCAAAAAGAAAGAAAAAGTGAATGAAGGTAAGACTGTAAATTCAATTAAGGTCTGCTATATTGACCTATATTGTGCTAGTGAACATTTCTTACTTTTGACCATGAAGTATGATTACATTTGCATTGGAGAGAGATGAGTGACTCTACTTTTGCAACTCTGTGAATCTAAAGTAATTATACTTTTGCAAATCTGTGACTCTACATAAATTTTTAAATAAAAAAGTTTTTTTTTAATCTGAGGTTTCAACTATAGCATTTAAAGAAGTTGAAAGTTATTGATGTCCTTACAAAAAATTCAGATTCTATAAACTGAAAAACAATGACTTTTTAAAAAAAACCATCAGAGAATCGAGATGGTAGGTAAACCATGACCTTGAACTCTGGCAACGAGGACAAGCTGAGGCCTGCCTACCCAGGACAGGAACTTCTGGAGTCAGTAAAGAAGGAGAATTAGTGTTATGCAATATGAGAATAATTCTGGGAACATATTTTTAGAAGAGCCCCAAATATACTTATCCTTTTCTTAGGAATTCCACTGAGACCTCTCTATGAAAATTTATGAATAATCTACTCATGGCTCCGGTAACAGAAAGGGAAGATAAATCATTTTGAAATATGCCTGAGTCCTTTCTATTAAAGGATAAAAACACCTGGCTCGGTACACCTGAGCTGGCGGGTTCGAATCCAGCCCAGGCCTGCCAAACAATAAAGGTGGCTGTGACCTAAAAAAAAAAATGGCTGGACATTGTGGCGGGCGCCTGTAGTCCCAGCTACTTGGGAGGCAGAGGCAGGAGATTCACTTGAACCCAGAAATTGGAGGTCACTGTGAGCTGTGATGCCACAGCACTCTCTTCAGGGTGACAACTCAAAAAAAAAAAAAAAAAGGATAAAAATAGTATTATAGACTCTTTTAAGTGAGGGAAGGGCCTGCTCATTCCATATCCATTTAGTCTCTGTTTTACCTATGGAATGAGGGGGAATATTTCAGGGGGTCATAGGCACAGTGAAATATATTTTGATATTTGGGCAAGGAAGAGGGGAGGAGACTTTGGGAGGGGAAAGCTACGTCACTTATGAAACAACCCTTAAGGGTCACCATCATGAGACATGAGACCCTAAAAGCCTGACGTTTACTCAGAATATTGTAGAATGCTGTCTCTCTCCTACCCCTTCCCACCAAATGGGCGCTAGTATAAAAAAGCACAGACTGCAGTGGGAAGACACAGCCAGGAAATGTAGAGAACACAAACCAGAAAAAAGACCAAAAACTATATCTAAGAGGTGTATCAATAAAATCTTACCTACGAAATAACAATAAGTAGTAGACAATGGACTACTCAAAAAAGAAGAGGAGGAGGAGGAAGAAAAAGATAGTTGAGTGGAATGTTCAAAGCACTAATGGAAAAAAAGGACCAAACTAGAATTCAAAAGAGTATCCTTTAAAAGTGAGAGCGAAACAAAGGCTTCATTCTGTAATAAAAGAGAAACCTTTGCCACCAAACTTACTTTCCAAGAAATTTTAAAATCTCTTCAGTAAGAAGGAAAAACACATAATCCAGAAATCTGAATTGATCAAAAAATAAATTATTCTCTCAAATAAAAGCAAAATTTCATGGAATTCAATTAGGTGGGAGGGAGGGGAAAAGGATGGGCAAATTCACACCCAATGGGTATGTCCCACACTCTCTTCAAGGGTGCACTTAAAACTTTGACTTAAAAATACAAAAGCAAACTGTGCAACCAAAACGTGTGTACCCCTATAATATTCTTCAATAAATTATAAATAAATAGAAATATTTTTCCCTTATGGCTCTACTCCCTATTCTCTCCTTTTGTGGTAATGTTGTCCAATGTATTACAACTATAAATGTTACAAGCCCCAAAATATATTGTTTTAGTTATTACTTTTAAAAAAGAAAAATGTCAGAGCAGGAATAAGCAAGATGACATATTTAATTCTTTATTCTTAACTGATTTAAGGGTGACTGTGAAAAATAATCATGGTAACAATACATAGGGTGATTGTGAGATATACAAAAATAACATGATGGGAGGGAGGAAATAAACACATGCCATTGACCTTCACTGAAAAGGTAAACAATACACTGTGTGCAAAGAGGGATTTTGATTAGTTAAAAATGTGTGCGCATTTTTTTGACTTCTGGATATAAACCTTGTAGAGGAATTATAGGATCCAATGGCAGGTCTACTTTTAGATTTCTAAGTATTCTTCTTCAGTACCAGAATGTTTATTGCAGCCCAGTTCATAATTGCCAAGTCATAGAAGAAGCCCAAGTGCCCATTGACCCAGGAATGGATTAATAAACTGTGGTACATGTATACCATGGAATATTATGCAGCCTTAAAGAATTAAACCAACTTTAAAAATATACCTTTAAAAAATTAACGTGAAAAACAAATGTAAGAATCAGCCTGTCTAGGTCCCAGCCTGAGCTCCACCATGAGCGCTCTTTCTCACCTTGCCAAGTCATCTTAGTCTTCTGGATCTTCTTTTTTCCATCTACAATACGATGACTATGTCTTTCCTCTTTTTTTGGAGACATTAGAAGTTGGAATGATGTCATGGATTTAATGTTTCTTTAACAGAATCCAAAATACTAGACAGAAGAGAGAACCCCTAAGGACTGAGGTTGTTTGTCTGCCTCTGGCTTCTTTTGAAATCCCTGGGGAGTTCATTTTTTAGGGCATATAGGTGTTAATTAGCTCCTGAACAGACAGAGCATCAGGGCAGATTCTTTGGGCCCATAACACTCCCTTTATAAGCCTTTTGGAGACAGATCACCTTGGGTCAGCTTAGAACTCACTCCGCTCTCTATAGGAAAACCTACTCAGGGTGCCCAAGACACTCACAGGAAGGTAAGAGCCTTCCCGCTGCTCCCAACTCCCAACTTTCCTGCTTCTTGAGTAAGGGCAGATGGAGATCATTCATGATCTTCAAGAGAATAAAGGACTGAATGGTGGTTGGATTCAGGGGTGGTAATGAAATATAAGGATGCGGTTTTCCAATCTGAAACTGGAAGAATGAAAGCAGAGCTGGCAAACAAGGAGAAGTCAGGAAGGAACTTAGTGGAGAGCAGAGGAAATGAAGAGGGAGCACCTAGAAGGCTATTTAAGTTGGTCTGGATAGAGAAATCAATGACACAGATTTTTACAGAATCTTATAACTCTAAATTAGCTAAGAGATGATGAAGTGCAGCCTTCCATAGTACAGAAGGGTAAATGAACACATATATATATACACACACATATAGGTACATACATACTCATGTATATGGCAACAGGAGACAGCAGGGGTCGACAGGAAAAAGCAATGTGATCTTAAACAAGGAACTGTTTTGAGCCTCAGTCTTCTGATTTGCAAAATGATCACTTATCTTCAAGAATGTTTATGAAGTTTAACTCCATGAATGGAGTAACATTCTGACAAAAAGATTGTACTCAAGTAAACATTAGCTTAGTGTTTTTATGTCCTCCCTTCTTTTCTTCCTCCCTCCCTTCCTTCCTTTGTCTTTTCTTCCTTCTTTTTTCCTTCTCTAAAGTTTCAATGCTAGTTAGTAGTAGAAATTTGTTTGTAACACAAATAACACAAACATCTGAACTCCAACTTCAGAACTCTTTTGACAGTGCCAAATTATTCTTATTTATGGAGAGGGAGGGAGGAAGAGAGGTTCTGCATGTCTTCTGGGAGAGAAGGAACTGTTTAGAGCAAATTGGGCTAGAGGACCTGAGCTAGCCTGCACCTTGCATGGACTGGCAGGTGGAGATGATTGGAGAAGTGGGGGGTGAACAATGGCCCGCAATGGCGAGATGCAGCTGCCATTGAGAGCAAGGCTGAGCACCATCAAGAGCTGCACGGAAACCACTGATGTGCTTGCAGGCCCAGATTGGGCTTGTCTTCATGTTAATCTGGGAAAATCATCCATGAAGACATTTCCTAAGGTGACAAGTGCTTCTCACAAATACCCTCTGACTTCTCAACAGAATAAATACCTGTGTCAACAAATGACCTATCCTGGGGGTGTGAGAGTTGGGGTATTCCTGATGAATCCCCTCGCTACTGTGATCAGATGCCCTGGCTTAAACCCTAGCTCTGCTACTTTAATAGCTCCTTGAACCAAAATCACTCTGTCACTCTCTTTCAGTGGAGTAAAGTGAAGCCTGTATTAGCACTGGCTTTGATGCTATACTGAATGGGTTTGAATCCTAACTCTGCCACTCACTAGCTGCATAATCTTGGACATGATATCTTACCTCTTTGTGCCTCAGTTTACTATCTCTAAGATGGGCACTATAATAGTAGACACTTCATAGAATGGTTTGAAAAATAAAGGAGATAATTAATAAATGTAAAATGCTTAGGACAGTGGCTATCATATACTAAAATCTAATTAAGAATTAGTTATTATAACAACCTGAAGTGATTTAAGAACTTTTGTTAACAATCTGAAATATAGCACCACAGGTTGTTAAAAAACAGCATCTCTGGTTGTTACACAAGTTGTTAAAACACAAAAAAGAATAATAATGTCCAATAAAAGAGTTGAGCAAAAAAATTAGTCATTATTATTGTTACCTACCTTATAGGATTTTTGAAACACTTGAATGAGGTAATAAGTAAAAGTGACTTAGATAGAAAGTGCCTGATAAATGTTATCTGTCACTGGCTGTCACTCTGATTCCCACGCCTACAGGAAACACTTTCTCATTATTCCTACACTACAAATGCTGGGCTTCTCAGGGCTCAGGGAGGGATTACATGCATGGGACAAACTCATGAGAGAAGAAATTTATCTTCTTCAACTACAGAACACAAAAGAATAAGCTGTGCGGAAGGGATTATTACCTGCTTGTTTCTTATAGAAAGAAGGAAGGAAGGGTTGAGATAAATCCTCGGGCTCTTGCATCTACAGAGATAACTGTGCTTTGGATTTCTGCTGCCTGCCTTGCAACCAATCTCTCCAGCCCCTAAACAAGATGCTCCCAATCCTCCAAGAAAATCCACCCTTACTGTCAGAGGGAAAAGAACTAGAATAGTATGTGTGGAGCAAGTTCGTTTTTCTCCTGCAAAGCTCAACGAAGATCTTTTTCCTGTACTTTTTCTATGCAGAGTGGCTAAGAATCTGGGTTTTGGTTTTTTGTTTTGTTTTGTTTTTGTCCTCTATCTTTTTTCAGCAAACTCTCTTTCTTCAGTAAGGACATTTGTTCATCTGCCCTTCTTAACTTACTGATATTGGTGAAAGCTAAAAGCACCTGTTACCTGCATGTCCCATCTCCTTTGTAAGACTGGGATGTCTCCTGTCCAAGGTCCTGTTTCCTGAGCCCAGGGAGCTCTGTTTTCCTGGTTTCACTCTCTCCTCTCCACCCCTCCCCCTGGTTCATCCAAAGCTTTCTTATTCCTAGGCTGTTCTGAACCCAGGCAAGCAGTCTGTCACCCACCCTGAGAACTCCATGTTTGGGTGTATTCCTGCCCACCTAGACTGTGATCTCCTTGAAGGCAAGGGTATCTTTTCTCCTTACTTTGTTGTTTCCAGAACATCCTGACCAGGAAAGCTGCATTTGATGGGGAAACCATGACCCCTGCTCTTCTTCCACCATTCTGGAGGGTGGGGGTCGTCTTTAACGGACAGCATCTCCTGTCTAGGGCAACACAGCTTTTACTACTCTGCCAAATGCCTGAGTGCAGCCCTTGATAGAGCTGAGGTTTTCCCGCACCTGGGGTTGTGATGGAAAACATAATCTGAGGATACAATGTCTGAGGAGCCAGTCGTTGGCTTCCCATTGAGGAGATTGGTAGTGGACCCAGATGGAAGGTACATTCAGGAAATGTGAGAGGCTGGCTCTCATCATTTCTCCAATGAAGGTCAGCATTGATCCAATAGAGTTTAAGCCCAACAAATAGTCAACAGTTTTTGTAGAGTAGAACAGGATGGCAGTGTCAAGGGCAGTGCAGAATTTCCTGTTGTCACTTAATTAGCATAATCTAAACTCTTTGTCTTATGTTACCAATTTTGAGTGACACTTGGTGTGACTTTGGGCAAGCTACTCCTCTTAATGGTTTAGTTCTCTGTCCCTTTCCTCATATGCAAGCATCAGAATGACTCTGGCTATTAACTGTCTATGACATCAGAGGGAAAGACCAATTAAGACTGGGGTGGGTAAGGAGGACTTTCTTATGGAGATGGGATAATGACCCAGGATTGAGCCTTGAAGGGTGAAATCTGATGTGTGAAAGGGGGAGAGGGTTCTAGACACAAAAGAGCACAAGTGCAGACATGGAGAGGTAGCCAGAGTCCAGAAGAAGGGGACCTCAAGCATACCTCCCTAGCATACCTCCCTGTTCCAGTCACACTTGAAGGACTTTTCTTTTTAAGAGTTAGCCCTTCAGTTGTCCAGGTGCCACATGTGATAGGCAAGAAGCCAGAAAATGCTCTCTGGGATTTCAAATCCCCTCTTTTCCCTGGGAAAATCTCCTGCTATCCCCACACATACACACACATAGAGGTTATCTATCTTCCCCTTGCCTTTATTAGCAACTATACCTTTCTAGATGCTCTAGCTCAGCATCATCCTTGTACCTTCTCTTTCTTTCACATCCTGTGCCAACTCTGTTAATTCTACCATCAAAATATACCCATAATCCTACAACATTCAACAAATAATTATTGAATGAAAAGATGGATGCATGGAAAATTGATTTCCTTAAAGAACTGGAGTGATGTTAACACTTAAAGCCCTAGGAATGCCATTCTTCTCTCTATCATATACAATGTCATTTAGAAAGCCTCAGTAACAATATACATCCATGATCCCCAAGTGGGAATACAGTGTTAAGATGTGGAATTGGATGGCTTGGCACCTGTGGCTCAGCGGGCTAAGGCGCCAGCCACATACACCTGAGCTGGCGGGTTCGAATCCAGCCCGGGCCCGCCAAACAACAACGACAGCTGCAACCAAAAAATGGCCGGGCATTGTGGCAGGTGCCTGTGGTCCCAGCTCCTTGGAGGCGGAGGCAAGAGACTTGCTTGAGCCCAGGAATTGAAGGTTGCTGTGAGCTGTGATGCCACTGCACTCTATCCAGGGTGACAGCTTGAGGCTCTGTCTCAAAAAAAAAAAAGATGTGGAATTGGAGTCAGACAGTCCCAAGTCTGAGACCCAGCTCTGTCAAGAGCTTCAGGACCTTGGGCTCCTTAGTTAAACTTTCTAATCCTCAATGTCTTGGTTGCATAAAGATAATAGTAATCACATATATTTTTAATTAAATCATAGCTATGTACATTAATGCATTTATGGGGTACAATGTTCTGGTTTTATATACAATTTGACATACATCAAACTGGTTAACATAGAGAATTGAGAATATAAATATGATGTGTTTAATACTAATATACACTTCAAAAATGTTAGTGCTTTCTTAAATTGCCTTCACATCTTTCATTTTTTTTTTTAAAGTTCAGTCCTTTTTTATTTTTTTTCCTGTTTGCTTGTTGGTTTATTTTTTTTCCTTTTTTATTAAGTCATATATGCATAGATCATGAATACTTTTATGCCTTTGTGGAATTCAATGTGTTAATTATTTGTACAAATCAGAGGGCTTACATCCTACTAATTAACATAGCTTTCACCTCATTTACTTAATCACAGTGTTAACATCATTCATTTTTATCTTCTATGTGTTTCTGTTCTTTGGTCCACTCTTTGTTTCTTTCTTCCCTCAATCTCTTTTGCATCTCTTTTGATTTCGTGAGATCTTGTCCTCCCACTCTCTGCCTTTTATGTTACTCCCTATATTATGCTTTCTAGATCCTTGTATGTTCATTTACTCACTGAGCTAGTCAGAGATGCTATTCAGTCACTGTACACTGATATGACCTTAATGGTTGTTAATACACCAAAACATTTCCATACCATGTGGGTAAGTAACAACCAACCTGAGCTGTGGAAGTACTTCCCTCTGCCTCAGCCTTTTCTTAGGGATCCCCCGAATCTCTCCCTGAACCAGCAACTGCAGGGTTAATGTCTGGCCTACTAGGGGCCTCCTGGAGCCTGACCAAGGTCAAGGCTGTTGCTCATTACAGTTGGAGCCACATCACTCCAGCAGCCAGTAGACACAGTTTCTGTTTTGCTCTCGCCCTTTGGACAGATTCACTTTGTCTCCTGACACAACAGAGGCCTATGGAGCCAGGTGCTTGGGTAAATAGAACAACTGTCACTGAGTTCATCCTTCTTGGTCTGACAGAGAATATAAGACTACAACCCATCCTTTTTGCTGTCTTCCTCCTTGCCTACTTAATCACAGTTGGGGGCAACATCAGCATCCTGGCTGCCATCTTTGTGGAGCCCAAACTCCACACCCCCATGTACTATTTCCTGGGGAACCTGTCTCTGCTGGACATCGGGTGCATCACTGTTACTGTTCCTCCCATGCTGGGGTGCCTCCTGGCCCACCAGTGCTGGGTTCCATATGCTGGCTGCATTTCACAGCTCTTCTTTTTCCATCTCCTGGCAGGGGTGGACTGTCACCTCTTAACAGCCATGGCCTATGATCGCTATCTGGCCATCTGTCAGCCCCTTACCTATAGCACTCGCATGAGCCGTGAAGTCCAGGGTGCTCTGGTGGGCATTTGCTGTACCATCTCCTTCATCAATGCTCTGACTCACACAGTGGCTGTGACTGTGCTTGACTTCTGTGGCCCTAACATGGTGAACCACTTCTACTGTGACCTCCCACCTCTTTTCCAGCTCTCCTGCTCCAGCATCCACCTCAATGGGCAGCTGCTTTTTGTAGGGGCCACCTTCATGGGAGTGGTCCCCATGATTCTTATCTCAGTGTCCTATGCCCATGTTGCAACTGCAGTATTACGAATTCGCTCAGCTGAGGGGAGGAAGAAGGCCTTCTCCACATGTGGCTCCCACCTCACTGTGGTCTGTATCTTTTATGGAACTGGCTTCTTCAGTTACATGCGTCTGGGCTCAGTCTCAGCCTCAGATAAGGATAAGGGAATTTGGATCCTTAACACTATCCTCAGCCCTATGCTGAACCCAGTCATTTATAGCCTCCGGAACCCTGATGTGCAGGGTGCCCTGAAGAGGGTGCTGACAGGAAAGAGGCCTCCAGCATGAGAAGATGGAGCATCAAATGGGGGGTTGAGCCCTCCCCAACATTGTTAAGCAGAAGGCCTAGGTATGGGCCAGAGAAATCTTTGGGGTTGGGTTGAGGGGTAAGAGGAAAACAGATAGTATTAGTTAGGCTAGACTAGGATTTGTCTTGATTTGGGGAGAAAGGCTAGTGGTTAGGTAAAAGAATATCTAAGTTGCTCATAGAAAACTAAAGACAGGCTCGGCACCTGTGGCTCAACGGGCTAAGGCGCCAGCCATGTACACCTGAGCTGGTGGGTTCGAATCCAGCCCGGGCCCGCCAAACAACAATAGTGGCTGCAACCAAAAAATGGCCGGGGATTGTGGTAGGCACCTATAGTCCCAGCTACTTGGGAGGCAGAGGCAGGAGACTCGCATGAACCCAGGGATTGGAGGTTGCTGTGAGCTGTGATGCCACGACACTCTACCCAGGGTGATAGCTTGAAGCTCTGTCTCAAAAAAAAAAAAGAAAAGAAAAGAAAACTAAAGACAGATGGGAGAAAATTATGATGTGGGTCAAGAAATGAGAGAAAAACTGTTTTGTATGGTTTTATTGAATGACTGTTCAATTGAAATATATTTAAAATGTTAATTTTAAAAGATCTGGTCTACTTTTTAGATAAAATATGTTTGTATCAGAGTACTGAAGTACTACTTTTCTTAAGGATTCTACTTTAATAAATAAGTCTAGGAAGTTAAATTTGGAGTTGATATACCCTAGGAGAACAGTGTTGGTATCTGCTAGAGCACCCTGCCAGCACCTTCATTGGAACATCACCAAACACTTTTTTCCAAAGGCGGTGTTCCCTTCCCAATTACTCATCAATGGGAAGAACATGATCCCAGATTTGTCCATGAGCTGTTTCCCTCAACCACTCCACCACATACATGAGAGTCTATCATCGTATGTTTCATGAGAAGAATTAAAAAGTAGCAAGTTTTATTTTTAATGGCAAAATGCTTATATTAAGCATTCTGTTTACTGTACAGAGGATGCTAAAAATTGTATACACTTTTTTTTATTAAATCATAGCTGTGTACATTAGTGCAATCATGGGGTACAATGTGCTGGCTTCATATACAATCTGAAATATTTTCATCCAACTGTTCGACATAACCTTCATGGGATTTTCTTGGTTATTGTATGAAAACAT